>JAOBRD020431958.1:0-18654 GCA_027575215.2 Hydrozoanthus sils | reverse complement strand
ATTACCATCCTAACCCACCCTAGGTCATATGTTTTGGTATTTTTAAAAAACAACTCAGAAATATTTTGCAGAAACTCGGCGATATCAATCTTTTTTTATACACAGCTTAGTGAGCTCCGGCAAAGATTCATTTATCTTCAAATTTGTAAAAAAATGGTATCAGCTTTTTCAGCCAGAACTGTTTGACTTGAGTTACAATTACCAAAGCTGTTGTTTTTGCTAATGATACTAGATATACCAAAAGATGCTGGTTCATAATAGAGAAAATATATTTTTTCATATTTCCTGGCTTGTGGTTAGACTTTTGTAGAACCATACTATTTAATCTTCTTTTTTTAACCACATTGGGTTAAAAATTTTAAATTTCTTTAACACTATGTAAACCAGTTAGGCAGCATGAAGCTAACGTCTTTAAAGATTTGTTAATTATAGTTTTACCATAGTTAGTAGAGGGAGACTGGTTATGAAAGCCGGCGTACTTCAAAGAAACAAAACAAAAATTGAAGGTACCCTTGTCGTCACCGCGTGAGTGCACATTGAAAACAAAGATGGCAAATGCTGAGGATGACTTTTGAGTTTAACTTGGGGAGACAATTTTTTAGAGCATCTTTGGACATTCTGGAAGAAGATGAAGGAATTGGAGAACACTTTACAGTAGCTGTTAATAATGTAAGTGAATTGTGCTAATTTTGGGTCGCAATGTTGTACTACCACGGCAAAATAAGTATTTGATACAATTAGGCTACTCGTTGCAGGGAAGCAACTTCTACAAAATAGTATTTACAATGGTTTTACTAAGGTGGAGAGATAAAGGTGGTTTAGCAAAAAATCCAATGACTCCGAATGCAATCTTGTCTTAAGCCACAGCTAAGTGAAAATTTGCTAGTTGATTTTATGGTACAGTCCCTCTCTGACTTAGAGGAGTTGGCTTAGGTGATCTTGTTATATATGTACCTGCACATTGGCCTCTGTTAGTCCGAGTTGTCTTGCCAACTCGCGCCTTTTCAATTCGTTTACGTAAGGACTGCGGCCAAATTCGTCTTCCAAAATGCGTAGCTGCCATGACGTGAACTTTGTGCGTTGACGTCTTTTGGGTAGGGGGTAGGTCGGGGACTGCTTTTCTACTTTTCCTAACGAAGCACAAGCAATAATGGGAACTTTATAACTTTTATAAAAGTATATTTGAGAAAGAATCTCATTTCTGATTTGCTAAGAGCAGAACTTCTATTTGGAAAGAAAGTCCAAAACGAAATTACAAAATGCAAAAAAATAGTCACGAAACCTCAAGTTTCTAAGAGAATGGAAAACTGTAACAGTTATAGAACCAATTTCGCAGAGAATTCTTACCGAATCAGACATTTTTAACCATCGCAAAACGAATTTTGTATTCTACAAAAACTTAAAAGTATTCAAACCTTGATTAAATGTCGATTTCTTGCTATTCTTCGTTTCAGTGGTTACATTAATTTCTTCCCCATTTATATCAGAAGTGGCTTTCTTTTCTTCTTTAGCCTCCGCCAAAGCTACGTGTTCCATTTCACCGTTCTCATCATTCTTTATGTAGATAACGTTGAGCTCTTCATCATTTACATCATCTTTATTACATTCAAAGGCGCTAACTTCTTCCCTATTTTCTTCTACTCCTACTGGATCTGTTATTTCCAACTCTACATTTTCTTTTGTTGCGAGCATGTTCTCATTCTCGGGAGTCCCGCTTTGAGATAGCGGTTGTGATTGGTTGATTCCCCCGCAAGTTGCCTGTACCGTATGATAATGAACACTGTGGTTAAAGTTGCTCGCTGTTTGATGGGCCATGAAGTGGTCAGGAAAGGCGCCACAACCGCAACTTTCTCCCAGTCTCATCAAACTTTGTGTATAGAGCTGACTATGTAACTTCCTAAAACAGAAAAAAAAATTGGTCTCAAACTATAAATGATTAAAAAGGGGTGCAAAGCCGTATGCCATTGTTCTTTGCTATTAAACTATTTCAACTGTGACTGCGAAAGATCTGTGGTTGTTTTGGTGTGCGGAAAACCATTTCAAGCTTGTTTGAATAACAAAACCATGATTGTAAAGTTTCTTTGATTATGAAATTTAAAATTTTTAGTACATCAAAAAGAAGAACAAATTTATTGCTAACCTAACTTTCACTTCTCATCCGCCAATTTGTTTAAGGAAATGAATCTGAGCTAAGCTCTATAACTTATGCAGTTCGAAGCGAACATAGTTACTATAATGTGCCCTATAGTTTGCCTAGGTTTTTTCCTCCAAAAAACTTCATCACCAGCCCTAGCTTTTCGCTGTTGTTTTCTAAATTTCATTAAACAACAAGTGAATGGTGCATGATATAATGGGTACAGTCAGAAAATAAGGATTTGCCACAAATTTATTAATAAAATTAATAGCTTAGTACAGCAAACTAGCGAGCTGTTTTCATAGGTTATCGAACGAGGCCGATTCAGATTTTGAAAAAATTCAAGCGTCTTTTGGCCTAATTAAAATTAATTGCCCGAAGACTCCGCGCTCGTGAAAATTGACGTTTTAGAAACACATCTTCGTTTTTGCTCGCGTGATAAATTAGTTGCCATGGATAATTTGTAATTGCCCATATGAAATTTCAAACAGAGGACAATTACAGACAAAACCAGCCTATAGTTTGTCTGCTATGTAGTATTGATGTAAAATGTATATTCCTTTATTGTACAACGACAACCACTCCCTAGGTCTTCGCTGTTATTCTCTTAACTTCATTAAAGAACGAGAGAATGGTATACAGACAGAAAATAAGAACGTTGCCACAAACTTATCGATAGGCCCAATCAAGTTTAGCACAACAAACTTGCGAGCGGTTTGTGATGTGAAAAGTATATTCATTTTACAGCCTCTGTAATGTTCTTTTTGACAGTCTAACAACGATAATCTATGAAAATACCTCAATTCTTTCAAAAACTTTTAATACGTTTATTTAGTGATGCGTTAACATCATGCAAATACTTATCGACACAAACAAAAATTTTGGTTTTTTGCTCAATTTTCGATCAGATAGTTTTCTGCCCGCGTTAAAGCAAACAGAAGAGCACTGTGGAAAAACAAACTTTACAATTTTAGACAAGTCAAGTGCTGGTATATTAATAGTATATCAGCGCAGATTTATGTAAAATGTGGCAAGGGTGCATACTATTTAGCCATCGTATCCATCGAACTCCCAGTAGACATAGCTAAGTGATTATAATACAATTAATAGCATCCGACTAGTACACGGAAAAATTGTGTTTGATTCTCAGTGTCCGGACCTCGCAAATTTTTCTGATTTCTTCCCTCTGCACTGAGCTATAACACGTTATTTTATCAAAGCCTTAGTCACAATATTATCATTTCTAAGTAAGAAGTAATGTTTAATTGTACATGAAGTTTACCTGAAACAGTTGCTCTCCTGTTGAAATTCGGATGGCAGAAGCGTCCTCCTTCTTCCTCGCTTACTAATGTCTGGATCAATAGTTCCGGTACGGGAAAACTTTGCCAGCAACTTGCTAATACAGCCGTGAGTTACACGAAGCTGCTGGCTGATTTCACATGGCCTAACCCCTATTTCAGCCATTTGTAGAATTTGAAGGCGAATTTCTTTAGGGAGTGGTTTCCCGTTAACATAAACACCCCCGAGCTGGTTGACTCTCTCCGGTCCTGAGAAAATGAAAGCATTATAGAAGAGTAAGGGTTTTACTTATTTGTTGCATTGAGTGAGAAGATTGAAAAGATGAGAAGATATTGGAAACGTCTTAATAATAATAATAATAATAATAATAATAATAATAATAATAATAATAATGGCATACGGAGTAGATTAAGGCTTTTGTTTCGCAAAGATGACTGTCTGGGAAAGTTTACTCGAGACTGGATGTGCGATTTTAAAGAGATCAAAAGAAAGTTTAAAACTTCTAAAAAAAGAGTCGCTAACTTCAAACCTTCAGTTCGGCCTTCATTGAGAATCCTCCAAAAACAGGGTTTGAAATTTAAAGCTGCATGTATATAAACAAAGTATTTGTTTCCCTGAAGTTAGCCTTTTTTGTTTGAGTTCATAGTTAACGTTTTAAACTTAGAAACACCCTGAAGCAGTCATTGTGTTAAATAACTGTTTTTAGTAAACGGTTTTCTTACTATAATCTTTGTTTCTCTATGCAAGACAAATTCTGAACATTTTTGGCAACACAGCGTCTCCGTTATCATCAGTTTTTGTCTAATCGGTAAATTGTATCAACAGATAATTTAACACTAACATTATAAAACAATGATTTTACTTTTTGTCATTCAAAAAGAGTCTTCTAAAAATCTTTTTTCAACAAAAGCTCAGCATCGTTTTAAAACAACTTACCTACAAGCTTTCAACACTAAGTTTGTTTGGATTTCAGACCAATCTTCTCAAAAACTCTTTATGCGAAAATTAATTTGGAGTACTAACAATTATCGAGTGAGATTTTGAAAACTGCCAAGTTTGTTACAGATTAAGCAAATTTGGCATTTGTGATTTTAACTTGGTTTTGCCAGAACCTCGATCCAAATTTAAAGTGGATATATAATGATTTGTAATATTTAACTTTGCGATCGATGCATTCTTTTCTGTTTTGCTACTTCTTTTCTTAAAGCGTTGCTCTTACAAACAATTATCATTTTGACCATTGTACTGAATATGAAAAACAAGACCAACAGAATCAATTTTGATTAAAATGTACTGCCTATACAGATTTTGAAAAAAAAATGCCGAAAATATTTGGAGTTCTGCAAAGTCTCAATTTATTTCTTTTTGAGAAGCTTCAAAAAGGTTCAACTATCACTTTCATGAACATGGTTCAATTAGTGCAATCCCCGCATTTTAGACCCGTTCTTATTTCCTAACAAGTAAAAGATACCCCCAAATGTGTTTTGTAAAAAGGCTTTAACACCTAGATTCGCTTTAGATATTACCTGATATTTCCCGTGCACTCATTTTGCGTTTGTGTGATTACTATTTGCGAGTCCCTTTATCTTCTTTTAGAACAAAAAGTATTGCATTGGACCAAGCTCCGGACCTGCATAGATTTCGGTTAGAGGAAGCGCGACCCTCCATTTATAGCAGCAAGGGGATTTAAGTTTAATGTGTCTTTCTTGGAATACCCGCAGGCCAAAAGACCATTGAAAACGATTCATTTGATATCGGACTAGAAACATTTAGCATATTTTTCTTGTGTGTTGATTATCAATTAAAACAGGTTATAAATCAATTAAATATTTTCTTATAAAATTACCAATTAAAGAGGGTCACTACTAAGAGCACGTTGAATATCAGTTTTCTTGCCTAAAAGTCATATATATTACAATACTAAGTTGATTTCATTTGTTTTTCATCGCCGCATGTTTTCCCATTTCAATATTTTTTTTATTTAATTTAACTCTAATAAGAATAGACGTATTTACACCGTCCAGTTTTAAATCACAAACAAGATACTTCAGAGATAAAGTTTGATCATGTATCTTTAAAAATTAAAACTTGGTATCTCAAAACATGAAAACTATAGCCAAGTAAATTAAATTTGAACTAGTATTCAAAAATGTAAAACTATAGTAGAAGCCATTTAGCTGATATCAAAAGCAATTTTAATTATATACATGAACTCTTTGTTTTAAAAATTTTCATTTACAAATGATAGCACACTTTTTTTAAGCACGCGTTTGCCTTCTAGCTGTTTTTGCCTTCTAGCTGTTTTGATAATCTTGATCTTTGACGGCAAGCTTGTATACTTTTCCATATTCGCTTTTGTGTGTTAAGCTAATTTTTATGGAAACAGATGTTGCAGATACAATCCAATTTAGGTCAGTACCTACTTTTGGTTGACAGCCTTAGCTAACAAACAATTAGAGGCTGATGGGTTAATTGTTATTGAAAACGAGTCAAAGAGTAAATATAGAAACATAAAGAAGTCACATACAGATAGTAGCCACATCGTTTGCATTATAAAAGAAACATATTGTGCCATTACCATTATTCTGTCTTCAAAATCTACTAGTTCCTCTCGACGAGTTGTTCAAATAAAATCTTACCCTGAATCTAAACCTAACTGCTTTCTTTTTAACAAAGTCATTAGTTTGTATAACTTAAAGAGTGCATGGTATTCAGTTCATATCTTCACCTATGTGTTCTTGCACCTCTAGGTGAAAGCACGATTTCATTGCTTTACAGTTAAAAAAGCATCTAGATTACTAGCAGATGTTTTCGATGAAGTAAAAGAAGCTGCCCACTGAAATACAAATAATTATTATTATTTCTCTCGCGTGTTTTCTAAAATATTACTAAAAAATTATGCTTGATGATTTACGTATATGGCTGCATCTTTTTTCTAAGACTAAAACTCATAAAACCACAATGCCAAGGAATAGAATAAAGAAAAGAAGCCATTTAGTACATAGAGGAATCAAACTCAACCCGAAAAATGTCTTTTTCGGATATCTAGAGGTTTCTTAAAATAGCTGTTTAACCACTAATTTCATTTAAAATTGAAGTCTAAAGAAAAGGCCGTAAGAGTCTGTTTTAGAAGTTTCTTTTTATACTTAAAACATCGGGCTTCTAAAGGAAGCCATTATTGTATTGCCCTTGTAAGTACTTTTGTGTCTTGTAAGATACTAATAAAACAAGTTATTCTAAATATTTGCACTCTTTCGACTCAATAAACAAGTTGGTGCGGGTACTTCCTAGATATTTGCGATATCCGCCATTCAGGTTTTTTAATTACTTTATAGAAATTCCTGTTAAAAAACGATCATTTGTTTTCATCTTGTCGAGGCTTATAGAAAGCAATAAACATAAAGCCTAGGTGTTGTAGAAATGAAATGGTGGACTAATGTTTTTCGAGTATCTTTGATGCTCTTTTGAAAAGTCTTGATTACAGGGTGTTTGTATTCCATTTACGGATATACAAAAATAATAAACCTTATTTAACAACGCCAAAAAACTTGCTGCTTTTTATGAATGTGTGCTTTAACAAAATACAGTAAGTGAAAAGAAATGATAGTTGGTAACATGATATAATGTTAAACAGATTTATTTTGAAAGCGAATGAAGCCAGTTATGAATACTCTTTGATTTTTGGAGTAGAAATGTAGAACACGGATGCTTTCATAAATCTAACCATAAGTTTAAGGAGTTATACCACAAGGCTGAAAATCTGATCATTGTTTTAAGGAGCTTAAAAGGAAAGTCATTTATTCAACGTAAAACACAAAAAGCAAGAAGGTATGAAGACAGTTTCATTTGGTAATGGAAATTGTGAGGAAACCAATAGGTTAGAGACAGCAGATTTATTCAGTTCGTGTTTATTTTATATTTACTTGCATTTGTTCACAACAAAACTCTTCACTTGAACCTTTATCAGTTAAAAGTGTTTTCTAAATATAAATATATTTCTATGTAAACTGCTTTATAATTTGCAAAAGTTAAAATATTTAATATATATCCTGTTAAGTTGACTTTAAGTACAAAACACAACCATGGTATATGTCTCTCTTAGAAACTGCCCAGGTCAATGTTCACTCATCAACAATCTGTGTCTAAAAGCTTCCCCAGGGCTCGCTAATTTTCTTATGATACATTTCGTTGCTTCTTATGTACGGATAATAGGCTGGGTAAAACGCTCTGTTTGGACTCGAGACATAGGGGAAGAATGCATGTGGAACAGCCGGATTAACAGTTTCAATACAGTGACACTGCGGTATTCCCTTCATGTTTTGGCTTATCGTGCTTTGATGAGAAGTAATAGTGCTGTTACATCTCTTCCTCAAGTTCGCTCGACGATTTGCATACCAGACCTGTAATGAATAACATCATCATGTTTTTAAAAAGTGGCCATACTCGTATAATTTGTTAAATCAATTTGAAAATATTAAATACCAGAGAAAATATTATAAGATAACTTCGATGCATCAGTAGTAGTCGTATAACCCTGCACAACTGTTAGTAATAAGCCTTTTATCAAACTTTGACGCAAACCAAGTATGTTAGCATTAATATTGCAAACAAATTGGCTTACGTAATCACTAAAACTATACTGTATGTACAAATAGCTGGTGAGAATATACTGGACACGAAAACCTAGCGTCTTAAAATAGCTGTTTTTAAACTTGGGTTCTTTCAATGCTTCCCAGAAATGTATCCAACCTAAGAATTGTTCATGGTCTCGACAAATGCACGTGGTCGCTTTCGTTGAAGCTGACTAATTTCAACTGCTTGATTGCAGTTTTGTTTTGGAAAGTCAATGATTGCATCAAGACTTCCCTCTTTCGTTTTTAGTTAATTCAGTCTGAGACACTAGTCAAGAGTAGTATTTCCTTACGCTACATACTTCTGGTAATTATTGATAAGCGGAGCAGAAGGATGTCTTGTAATAATGCGTTTGTTAAGATTGTCCCTCTTAAAGGAGCATCATCTTTTTCGTCGGCTTCAAACCGTACTGAGTTTTTCTCAACTCTCTACTTGTTATGATTTTTAGCTGTTGTAAAACGGTTGAGATATTTTCCAATATCCTCGCTGGAAAACGCTTCAACAAAAGGTAAACATTTGAAAAAAACCTCCGCTGTTAACCTCTAAGACTTCTCGACAGTACAAAATTTTCTTTATGTCTTTCGAAAAATAAATTGCTATTTGTTTGGCCTGGCAATTAGGCTGCTCGTTCTCCCAGTAAAACAGTCAACTCGGCTTTTGACAGTTGACTTACATAAAATTCAACAACGTAGTATAATAGCTCTTTAGCTATTACCAACAAAGAATTGTTTATCATATCTTTATCGAAGAGCAAAATCAATGTTAAAGCAAAAAAAACTAGTATAAGGAACACTCTGTTTTGTATTGTATTGTATAAAGTAGCTGTTTTCCTTGCGGGAAAAGCTATTTTTATTCCTTAATTTTGTAATACTGACCTGTATTCTTGTCTCGGGTAGGTTCAATTCTTCGGCCAGTTTCTTTCTCTTCCATTCGCTAATGTAAGGACCACGAGCAAACTCTAGTTCTAAAATGCGAAGTTGCTGCCCCGTAAACTTTGTTCTATGCCTTCTCTTCGGTACCGAACCAGTGAAAAAGATTCGTCCGTCACGGCCCGTGTAAATACACGTCGGCTCTTTTTCACCTGAAAATATGAATTTTAGAAAAGATTGTCAGATTCTTCTCAAACCCTGCCCTTAAATCTTTAAAGAGTTGATTGAATTCAGTCTTCTACTTCAACTCTGCGATCGGGAGCGAGTATTATATGTGTGGTAGTAATAACAGTCATTTAACTATAAAGAGAAAATATTCATCGAAATGTTTGTTTGGTTGGCAACTCTGAAAAGCCACCTTTTTTTTTGTTTTGACGCTTTCATCTTTTAAAAAAAAACTTAGTACGAATACTATATATATGCTTTATACTTGTTTTTAAGCATATCAAAGCCCAGATCCAAACGAGTTTTCCAAAATCAAATATCAAAACATCAAAACTCTGACTCAAATTTATCTCAGGAGACTCGATTAAATGCCTGCATGTCAAACAAGAGTAAGAATCGTATAGATCACCTTCCTCTGGTCTGACCCCCAATCGATCGTCTTCTGCTTTTGCGACATTTTTGCCTTCTTCAACCGAGTTCCCTTCAACATCAATCCACGGTTCTTCTTCGTTCAGTTCACTCTCGAGTTTTGACACCTCCTTTACTGTAATTTCCTTGGAATCCTCCTCGTTGTGTTTTGTTGGTGGCTCCATTTCCGACTGATCACATCCCAAACTTTCCTTTTGAGGAGAAGAAGGTTTAGGACTCATTATGAAGTCTTGTAGCTCCCGAGGGATTCTTTGGAGTGCAGCCTCACTGCTAAAGAAAGAAAATCAAGCGTTAACTTGCAGGCCTAACTGAAACACCAAGTTTCAAGTGTACTCTTATAATTATTGATTTGTTTATTTACTTATTCATTTAACTATCGTTTGATTTATTTTTTTAACTATTCATATACTAACTGATTGATTGATTAACTGATTCAATTTCTTAAATTCATTTATCTGCCGGTTTCTGTCTTGAGTTTTTGTTGTGTCAAAGAAATAAGTAGTTTCGCAAAACAGCAAGATCTTTGTAGCTTCATATTGTAGTGTAGTTGTTTGGATTATATTCGTAGAACAAAATAGAACCTTTAGCGATATATATTTATTTATTTATAATAACGAGAGTTTTAAAAACATTAACCGCAGGTTAAGTACTGACCCTTTGACAATATAATAACAATATTTTGATAAATTTTGAATAATAATGATGATAGTAATGATAATAATAAAAGTAATAATAATAATAATAATAATAATAATAATAATAATAATAATAATAACAATAACAATAATAACAGAGTTTGTTGATCGTACGGGAGAGAATCATTGAAGCCCTCGAGACGCGGCTTGGACGAAACCCGAAATCCAACTGAGAAATAGCACTTGCAAACGGTATGCTGTGAAACTGAGTAATTTACTCCCACTGCTCAGATGCTTGAAAAATTCGAACAAAATGGTTTTTTTTCCAAAAAAAAGAGATACGTTTAGGAAACTCACGACCTTTTAGACTATTCTCAGATACACACGAAAGGTTTAGTTTCAAAGTGAACGGAATTCAATCACTGAAGAGCGTTGGATGGCTTGTTAACATTCCAGAACTTTTTGAATGGCAAAGCATAATAGAATGTGATTAAAGTTTTTAAGGGAGTTTACTTCATCTAACTCGAAAGAATGCAATGCGCAAACTCACCTCAAACAGCTTTGCTCTCTGCTCCCTCCTTCTGCATTGGCAATCTTCAGTTTTGCTTTTTTCTTGTTCTTCAAGTCTGGATCTATGGTACCAGTGCGGGAAAATTTTGCCAGTAATTTGCTGATACACCCATGAGTAACTCGTAGCTGCTGGCTTATTTCACATGGCCGAACTCCCATCTGCGCCATCTGAAGAATTTGAAGACGAATTTCTCGAGGGAGTGGCTTGCCGTTAACATAGACACCCCCAAGCTGGTTGACACGCTCTGGTCCTAAAGAAATAAGTTTCCAAGTATAAGCGTTGCTCCTAGTGTTTTAAAACGTACCTGGCAACTTTCAAGAATTGAACACTAAAAATTTAAGAGTGCATATATATAGACCGTTTTTACGCTAGCAAGGCACAAACATATGTTCAGTTCACCAGAAAAACAAGTACACAGTCAGTTTCAGTAAGTTAATGTTAGAAAAGCTACGAAGGTTCGTAAAGGTTGGTCGCAATTTAATGATGATGTGAAAGTTTGAAACTGGATAATCTTCTGATGAAATGTATAATAGACGGGCATCTGTGCCCGTCCAGCCTAACTTCCAGATTTCCGCCAAATATATTCATTTCTCTGTCAAAATATGGGCAGAAGATTTAAAATTTAAAAGTTTTAAACTTTATGTCTGCGTGTTAGTATTTGAGAAATGCTTACGAAACTATGGCATTTTGCTAATACTGATACGCGGCTGAATTTGGTGCCGGCCGCCGCATTTTCTTAATACAATTAATACCAGTAATTTTTGCGCGATAGGGGCCTATTGAATATTTCATGGTGAGAAGATGACATAAAGCATGTAGCATGTAAAAGCGGCTTTCAGTCCAGGTGTCAAAAATCAAAAATCTTCACTGTATTGCGTAACAATGTGGCGTAAAAACAACTTTTAGTTGCGCAATTATATTTTAGAGCCAATCAAATGCATTTAGAAAAATCTTTTAGAGAAAATGCGCCAAGACAAGCTTTCTAAGCCTTTTTTTATGTACTCTTTGATTCAATTAGCTAGTTTATGTTCTATAAAGATTCCAGCATGTTTAAAATGTACGCAGGCACGCTCGAGATGTCTTCAAAAGATCTTGGCGGTTCTTTGAAGCTACTCGATGTTGCTCAGAAACCAGGCGATGAGAAATAGTACAACAGGGTGTGTCTGCCTTAGTCTTTCACTGTAGTCCAGTCCTCCAAGGAGAACAAAATAGTATATACATACAGTTTGACGGCTGAACAATAAAATTTTATAATTACTAATAAAAGGTAAAAACAAAGGGTTTGTATGGACCAAAGTTTGCAGGTACATATATATGTAAAGCTCGGGTTTTTGAGAAAGGCGTATTAATTAATCAAAATCTTCTTGGAATCTTGTTCTCGCACTGCCTAAAAGAATATATATTTCACTTCTTCACCTTAGTTGAATTAACTATTTAAGTTTATGAGATAACAAAATCAAGCTATAGTGATACAGTCTCGATCCCTTTACGAATATGTTTAAGTAGTTTACCTAAAAGTTCGCCGTAAACAATTGATGGGATCTTGTGGCATGGGATCTGCACAATTCGACGTCGAGTTAATTAATCTTTCTCGAACGCATCTGTAATTATTTGCTCTCAGTGCCAAAAGTCAAAACGTCTGGTTTCATAAATAGTGTACTTTTACTTCATGCTTTTTTGAGAAGCTCTGTAAAGTGATTTGAGACGCGAATCCAAATTTGTGATGAAGGCGAAACGCCACTTAAATAGTTTTGAATTTGCCCTATCAAATGAATTCTATTTTAATGTATATGCATTGGGTGAAATAGCAAAAAATATCGAGTAACTTGCCGAGGAAAGAACGTCATTGTAAAACTCAATTCTATGCTTTTTTTTGAAAATTTTAAGAACGATAGCGGGATTCTTGTTAATACTTAAAAAATATCTTGAAATTCGGTTTCATCATGCATGGATTCTGCACGCAAGTGTCAGTCGCCAATGGATACGCTCGCAACAACTCAAAAATGCTTAACGTCTTGCACGAGATAAACCCGATCAAACCCTTCTTCCCTTCTCTTTCTGTCTTATTCATACTTGTCTCGAATTCTATAATTTTAACAAAACTTTGAAGGAAATTTGGTTTAAATTTTTGTTAACGAACCACCTCAAATCAACATAACAAAGTTAGCATTAATTTTTCATTAATCTCTGGAATCACATGATGCTGAAATGAAGATAAATCCGGCTAAAAGGTTCGAAAATACTACATTTTTGTCAGGAAAAGTTAAATGAACCCAACTAACGGCTCGCTCGACAAGGGGAGTAAAGGCGAATACACTTTCTCTTTCACATTTCCTTGCCTTGAACAAATGAAATGGATATGCCTTTAGCGATATTGTTGAAAACAACATTTCAGTGATCTCCTCAACTTTGGCAATTCGAAACAGCTACTTCTTGTAAGTTAAAAACATAAAAATACAGAAACTTTAGCATAAGATTTTACTCTCGCCACAAGTTATTTGCATTGAGAAAAGAATATCAGCGAATCAAATAAGATTTGAAGAACTTATGATTTGTGAAACAAGACGAGATAACATGGCACGCGCAGTTGATAAATGAAAGTTAGTGATCATTGTCAGAAACAAATAATGGACAGGTGCTTTCCGGACTGTAATCGTAAAAGCGATACTAACCTTTACACATGCGAGCTTCTCCATTTTTTTGACAACTTCGATGATCAACGTCAACCATTAAACGAACAGTAATGTTTGCATTAACATTCTCTTCAAAAGCTTAGAATTTGCGCACTACTAATTCCTTCATTTAGAAATGCATGCAGAAGGAGTTGTTTATCTCAGTTATTTTTAATCTCTATGAAGGTTTGAAGCGACTGTTCATTTTAAAGAAATTTCAGCGACTGACATCAGAAAAAATTTGAAGCGACAGTTTTATTATAAAGGAAGTCTCCGCGCTAGCATTCAGTAATGGAACTTGCTATAAGCTCACGCAAGTTTGTTTGCCGTATAAAACGCAAGTCCCAAATTAATGCCGTTGTTGTTTAAATGTTAGGTAAAGCATTTTCTAAGAGTTTTATTTTCACTTACCAGCGAAACACTGTTCATCCATCTTAGTTTTCTCGGCTAGAGTGGCGTTGATGTTGCTCGAACTGAGGGTGCAGTGAAAATAGCTATAGAGCTGTGTGCCTTTTCAATTTATCAAAGCTGCAACTTTTGTTGCGGATAATACAATTTCAAATACGAAACAAGAGGCCAGTTATCACAAAAGTACCTGTTGAGAAAGAATAGCTTGATTACACGTGTTTTGAAGGCACTTAGCTCGATCAAATTCTTTCACAGGGTGTATTGCTCGCAATTACCGCGTCCACAAAAGACTTTGCTTAAATGACGAAAGCACGTGACAAAGTTGTATAAAGAAGGAGTTGCGAACCATCATGCCTTTGCTAGTGCTGGCGTTACTAAGAAACCTTCTTCACCAGTTGTTGTTGTATCTGCTTAGAAACTATAATCCGGCTTTAACTATTTGCACGGCATGAAATGAATTGTGAGGCGGCTTTGAATATAAATTGGTTACAAAACAGCGAGATCAATTCGATTGTTCTTGATATAAAGTTAATCACTGGTTTAATTTATAAAGATAATGAAAATCTTTTGCGTATTGATTGTAGAAGGAGGTTTTTTAAACTTAAACAACCCGTTTGACTAATTAGGCGGTTTTTCGGCTACTTTACTTAGAACGATTATACAAAGGCCAAGGTATTACGCTCTAAAGTGGCCAGTTATTTTTTTTTCAATTAATTCACCTTTGTCGCCCGACATTCTTTTCGACGTTAAGTTCAAATAAACCACACAGTGGTCCGCCATTTCAAAAGACTTTCATTATAGCATGTCGGCAGAAGGAATATAACTAGCCTTCATTAGTTTTCCTGTTCAGTCTTTAACAAAAAGAGGATACACAGCACGAAATCAATAATTTAAAAAAAAGATCAAACTTTTTAATAAACAACAAAAGATAAAAAAATTTAGACATATTTCATTTCTCCCAAAACACAGCAAGTCCAAATGTTTTGTTTTTAGCGAACAAACGAACAAATTTACCGCATGCAACAGAAAATTTTAAACGGGAGCGAATTTCTCGATATCTCACTAGTTAATTCCTACCGAAAAAACGAATAGAATAAACAAAATATATTGCTTAGAATATTTTTTGCTCTTTATAAGTTTTTGTTTAAGCAATTTCAAAACTAAATTTCACCATCATAAAGCTTTCGGAAAACATAAGAATTTTCTTCATAGTAGATTTTTTAATTAATGAGGGTAACACGTTTGTAAGGTAGAAACTTAGCTAGTCTCATTTCATCATCAGCTTGATCAGGAAACTGCCTGTCGCTGTTAATTAATTATAAAACTTAAGTACCAGACTAAAAATAGATTTCAATGATACATAGACTCTTTTTGACTTACAAATATGTTTCGGCAGAAAAGAAAAACTTTTCATTCTCGGTGACAGCAAAACAAGCTAATTTACACACCTTTCTTTTGAATTACAATAGCTTTGTATATAATCTTAGCCCACTTAAGGCAAACTGAGGCATTTGCCTCGGTGAAAATTTACTATAAATATTGCGCGAGTTTACATGTAAGCATTTCTAACCATAGTCCTAGCTGAAAAAGCATGTACCAGCCCATCTGCTGATTGTGCCTTTTAAAGAATGAATGTAATATAGAAATTTAGAAAAAGTTGTCATCTTATAATTACGTCATTGGTGCTCAGAACTTCAATTTTGTCCGACCTGAGACGAAAAAGTGCTTCGAGTGGAAAAATGGACGCTATTTAGTGAACAAATAACCTACAAAAATAATAGATTTCTTAGTGAGAATAAACCCTGTTTATTGAGGAGAGCCGTAGTTGTGATCGAGCTGTTGTCGAGAATTTGAATTGCTGTCATAGTTAGACTTTTGTTCTCCACGTTCAAAGCCGAGGGTAAATATAGTACCTTGTACATCTGGAATATTTCGGCAAAATTGATTCTCATACTGCCTCGATTAATATTTTTTTTTCCAATTGTTACGGGCTTGTTGTATAGTCAAGTTGGAGATCGAGATGCCCATTGAACACCAATAATTTAGCCAGCTTAAATCAATACCTTAATTTCTTTAACACTCTACTGGGCGTTACAGCCGGATTATTAAATCTTCTTTTACAAGTGTGCTTGTTAAATAACTAGTTTCCGGGTTTCGCCCCTATACACAAGCAAATATTTATTCTGCAAAAAGTCTGTAAGGAAAGTGAGTGTTTTTGGTTGTATGCGTAACTGGCTTTGTATAGGACATACACCAACGTACGACCGTATCTAGTCAGCTTGTTGAAAGCTCTCAGTTTTGCCATTCATTTTATTTGACTATTTTTCATTCTTCATTCAATTTGACAATCAATAACATCTTTTGATTCGGTCGGAGAAAGTTTTGCAACCAGAAGCATTAAACCGAAACTTAACTCACTATAAACTTACGACTCCTAATGGCAGTCATGCTTATCACATTTGGCGTGCATTGTGTTTGCATTTGAACTGCAAAACCATAAAAGTGGCTTAAAGTGAGCAGTTAAACGTCCTATTGAGAATATGTTTCACTCCACCTTAAAATCCTTATACTCAATTTATGGGAAACGTATTTTGTTACCCAATTCGTATTGCCTAATGTGTGTGACTGAATCATTTTTTTTCTCTTTCTCGCAGCATGTAATTGCTGCATCTAATTACCCTGGTCACTTTAGTATAGTTGCTATCTGTAATTGTTCTATCTTATCAAAGCTCGTGCACGAGAATCCTTTGTGCTCCAACATTGAAAAGTTACTTTGACAACTCAGTGATCGAAGGTTTGATCGCTCATACACGTGCCTTATTTTGAAAAGAAAACATGTCGATAAAGAACAATGAGTATGGGAGAGCATTTTCTCCCAAGAGAATACCAACACTTGGCATTAAAGGACAAAAGAAAATTTAATAATCAGGCACTCTTGTTGTTCAGTTAAACTTTGTGCCTTGAAAAAATAGCATTGCATGCACTTCTAGCGAAGACTCGTGGTTCGACTGAAGCTTCTGATTTTAATGTTAGCACTTAACGCATCGTTTTACTTTTAAACTCTCTAAAAAGATTTAGAGAAACATATTTGGATAGTTTTTACGTACCCATCCAAGTGACATAAATCACTTTGACCAGTTTAAGTGCTAATTGAATTAGTGGGTAAATTTAAAACAGTGCTATGTCAATTGCCATAGAAACCTAACTTGTGATGGATTAAGCATGAAGTCGCTGTCAAGTACCTGCTCTGGAGTTATCAAGCAAATAATCATTCACAAGGGAAACAATAAAACATTGCAACCAAATTCTCGATCTTATCTGCGGCGAAACACAAGAAGTTTTAAGCACTCCAATCAATCGCTTTTGTGTAATGCATTGATAGAGTTTAAACTTAAGCTGTTGCAAATTCAGCAGAAAATGATAAACTAGCCAAGAAATTGGAAATTTAATCAAATTAGTTGGAAGCTTATACGAAAGAGATCGCGGGAAAAGTCCATTAAACATAGGTTAATTTCGTTAGCATTCGCAAACAACTATCTATGAATATTGAACATTCAAAGAGGTTATACATCAAACAAGAAATTCTGATATTCTGTGGTAACAAAGCACATTTACACTTTACTTTTTATTCTAATCCACGTAATGGTATGCATAACGTGGACATGTGAAGCGCTATAGCGAAAACAAAATTTATAATAAACCACAGGGCAAAACACTGGCAATTAGTACAATGACATGTTACCGGAAAGCAACAAGGAGACTAATTTAAAATACAGCAGCATTGCAAGTGTTCGTGTGCCAGTGCGAGAAAGAACTAAGCCAGTCTGTACTGGGCCGTAAAAGAATAGATTAAAAAGAAACTTGAGTGTTAGCCGGACAGACGTAGACAGCTACTTCAGCATTCTTTGGCCTCTGACATCGTCAGCACTACATAGCTAACAAACAGGCTCAAGTCCGATACAGAGATATAGAAAAGGGTATAATGCCCGTGGGATTGCACATTAATAAATTTAAGGCACATGCGCAAAACTATCATAGAATCTTTTCAACGGTGATATCAATAATATAAACGTTCCTCGCTTTTGATGTGTCTCAATAATGTTAGAACGTGATAATTGGGAGAGTTTTTATTAGTTTCAACAAAAGAAACCATTTTGTCGAGTACTTCGTATTTTTTGTCGCTAGGGCATATTGTAAAATTTCGTTGAGCTGGCTCTGACTTGTCAACTACAGCAAACCGCATCTTTTCGGTTTTGGTTTCCCAATAGGCTCATTTTTATCTGTTATCAGATTTGAAAAAGAATTTTGTTTGTTGTCACTGACTAACATATATTCTATACAATAAAAAGGCTTGTTGTTTGCAAGCAGTAAATATGGCAGCTTACACGCTTTTTTATAAGAACAATTTTATAAGAACAATGAGGCTCAGATTGGCGAAAATTTAAGAACAATTTAAGAACAAGCTGAGGCTCGGGATCGATGGCTAATTGATTTTTAAAGTTCGCTGAGCTTTGATCTTCGACTGAACAATACAGAATAAATAAGAAATGCTTCGCCGTTTATAATGACTAGAAATCGTCTCGGGGAAAATGGCTCGGCAAATTCGTTTTTTAGCACATAAATTGCAACACCTGTTTGGCTTAGTTTTTCTACGATTTAAAAACACATATGCAAACTTATTTTAGACAATCATATTGTGATGCGGACAAACGAGACTGGGCCTGCTGGTACTCAATCCTACATTCTCGATTGTGTGGCGACATTATCACAAACAGAAAAT
>JAOBRD020431854.1:0-18658 GCA_027575215.2 Hydrozoanthus sils | reverse complement strand
TGGCGTATGCAAATCTGGCGTAGGAGTCGATGGAAAATTAGCATAATGTCTCTCTTGGTCGCCATTATTTTGGTTATAATAACAATAATAATAATAATGATAATAATAATAATAGTAATTTTTTGATAAAAGTATTCACGTCTCGAATTGCAATAAAAATATAACATGCGATGCGCTAAAAACATACATATATAAAATGTAATATTAATTTTAAGAAAAAATCATCGATAATTACTAAAAAATACGTAAAACATGGTGATAACATACGAAAAATAATGTCATGCTAGGCTAGGTAAAATGATAATAATAAAAATAATAATGATAATGATAATGATAATAATAATAATAATAATAATAATAATAATAATAATAATAATAATCTCCCAAGGGCATTTCAGACATCAATTACAACATTACAGAACATTCTAATAAAAAAATTTAAATACATGAATATGTTCACATAATAAGGTATCACTCGAAAATTTCGTTCATTAAAATATCTTTCAAAACTGTTTTAAAACTATTAAAAAGTTCCAAACCTTTAGGATGCTGCGGCTGCAAATTCCAAAGTTTAGCCCCTCTGAAAGAAAATGAACTTTGGCCTGCTGCTGTGCAGAAAAAAGGGGATTGTGTATGTGTCTTGACACCTAGTCTGATATTTGTGGGACTTGGGGACGAACTAGCGTGCCAGATATTCCGGAGCGCTACCCTGATACACTTGTGTGCTAACACGGTACCTCTATAGCGCAGTTATTCACTAACTAGCAACCAGTGTAGCTGTTTTAATGCTGGTGTCACGTTATTGTACTTTTGTTTCGTTCCGATGTCCAAAGTTTTTAACGCTCTGTAACCTTCTAATGTTTCCTTTGGTCGTATTTGCACACACAGTTGAGGAGTGCTATATTTTTTGTTAAAACGAGAGCATTTATAGCTTTAAGCAGTGTTTGTCTATCAAGATTACGTTTTACGCGATTAATTTGACAAAAACTTGCTGTACACTTCGAGGCCAGTTCCGTTTCATAATCGTCGTCGTATCGACAGTACAAGGACGAGTTTGGTACATCTATAGTCTTCTCTTTGCTCCTGTGCTTTGCTGTTAGGTTCGCAAGAAATTGTGGTAAAACATACTGCCATAATAGAGACCTTAGCACAAGCTGTCCGTGTTTTCACCGAGGTCAACCGGAAATCAAATATCAGTAATTGACGCGTACTTGAACACGTCATGCGGTCGTGGCGATCGTCACGGAGGCAGCCAAGATACTTTTCACCTCCGTGACGATCACCACGACCGCATGACGTGTGCAAGTACGCGTCAACTTCTGATATTTGATTTCTGGTTGGCCTCCGTGGAAACACGGACAGCTTCTGCTTAAGGTCTCTAATATTTCGGTAAGGTAAACTATCATTAGTCGTTCATTTAACAGTTTCGGAAAGGAAACCAGGCCTATCTTTACATGAAACTGAAGTTGTGGTTAGCGGGAACAGTTTAGTTTCTTTTTACCTCCTTGGTAGTGTAGCAGAACCAAAGTTCTTACCTTATTAAGGAAACTCAAATTTATAGAAAAATCAAAGAATGCGAAACAAAGGACGCTACTGGAGTAGAAAAAAAACAAAAATCTAAAAAAGTGCAAAACCAAATTAAGAGAATTTCTAAGCATCTTCTCACTGGGTTTATTTGACTTTTGAAGTCCAATGGGGATAAATAAGCCAGAAGTTTATAATCTCAACCGGCTGGTAGCAGATCTGTTGGCTATATACAGGCACAGTGGGTTTGACTTTTGGATCACCTAAGGAAGTCCAGTTAATGGGAATGAATCCAACAGAACGGCTGGAAAATGCGTTAACCTAACCCCCGTGCCTTACCTTAAGTGAAAATTGCGTCATTTTCTTTCATCGGTCATGTCTTGTTTTCCTCGGCTGCAAATAACTGTGTACTGGTTGTATACCTGTAGGGTCTGGGGACGGATGACAATACCCTAATCCGAATCGTTGTGACTCGCTCAGAAGTGGACTTGCTGGATATCAAGGACGAGTTTCGAAAACTCTACAGCACTTCTCTTGCCAAGTTTATTTCCGTAAGTACTGAAATCTCCTATAAGACGAGTAATTTGCATGCTGTAGTTGGACGATTTGAAGCCCATTACTTCTAGCACGGACCAATCACACTCTGATTTTCTTTCGAACTAGCTTCAGAGAAGAGACCATACAAAAATTATTAGTGATTGTTTTAACAGCTTCTCGTACCTGCTGATGATTATTAGTTCTCATTCCTGCTGATGAACAGTTGCTGTTTTGTAATTTAGATTTCACCAACGTACAGTTTTTGTTTGTAAGAATAATTAAAAATTTTTATTTAATATTTGCTCAAAAACCTCATTTTCCAAAGAAATATTCTTGTTGTATTAAACTTATTTTTCTTGGAAGCAAAATCGAGCCCCTAACGGGAATCAAACCCATGATGATGCTCTGATTACTAGTCAGACGTTTTACCCACTGAGCAACAGGAACTCACACGGAAGGCTGAGCCACTGACGGGAATTAAACCCATGATCTTTGGATAACCAGACAGACGCTCTACCCACTGAGCAACAGAAATTCACATAGGGAGCTGAGCCAGTGACGGGAATCAAACCCATGATCCTCTTCTTAGCAATCAGATGCTCTGCCCGCTGAGCTACAGAGACTCACATGGGGAACTGAGCCACTGACGGGAGTCAAACCCATGATCCTCTTCTTAACAATCAGATGCTTTACCCGCTGAGCTACAGAGACTCACCCGGGGAACTAAGCCACTGACGGGAATCAAACCAATGATCCTCTTCTTACCAGTCAGATGCTCTACCCACTGAGCTACAGAGACTCAGAGGTCGTTTAACGTGGTCCGTTCCTAACTTTTGTATCAATTGGAACTCACCTTAATGATAAATTGGGTCTAGCAGTTAGCAGGATATATAAACAGGATTCCATCTTCAGAACCAAGTTAAGCCACCTGCTCCCAATATGAGTTCCTATAGCTCAGTGGGTAGAGCGTCTGACTAGTAATCAGAGGGTCATGCATGAGTACCTGTAGCTCGATGGGTAGGCATCTGACCAGTAGTAAAGAGGGTCCTTCGTTCCTGTAGCTCAGTGGGTAGAGCGTCTGACCAGTAATCAGAGGGTCATGGGTTCCTGTAGCTCAATGGGTAGAGCATCTAATCGGTAATAAGAGAGTCATGTGTTCCTGTAGCTCAGTGGGTAGAGCATCTAACCGGTAATAAGAGAGTCATGTGTTCCTGTAGCTCAGTGGGTAGAGCGTCTGACTGGTAATCAGATAGTCACTGGTTCCTGTAGCTCAGTGGGTAGAGCGTCTGACCGGTAATCCGAGGATCATTGGTCCTCTAGATCAGTGAGTATAGCGTCTGGCCGGTAATCAGATAGTCATTGGTCCTTTTAGCTCGGTGAGTAGAGTGTCTGACCGGTAATCAGAGGGTCATGGGTTCGATTCCCGTTAGGTACTCAGAACTGTTTTCTTCAGAGAAAAAGAAGCTTCGATTCCTTTTACAGTGTTTTTCCAAGTTTCAAAGATTTCTCTGTGATTGTTCTAATCACTTGTTGATAAACAGAGAGGGAGGGAAGGAGAGGATATGCAGGGTATAATGTTGCACGTCGTCTTCCTCAAACGTCAATCCTCGAAGCAGTTAGAGTTGTTTTCTTTTCTGTCTTTACAGGATGACACCCGAGGACACTACAAGAAAATTCTACTGGAGCTTATCGGAGATAGATAGAAACTGCTTCACGGCAAATGGAGCGCCTCAACTGAATGAATCGAGTGCCTTAAGGAACAAACGCTTTTAAAGAACAAGCAACATTGCAACTTGATACAAGTTTCTCCTCTTTTATTACTAATTCCTGGAAACGAGGCTGCATTATTTGACAAATATTTTGGCAGTTCCCTTATGGCAAAATGTGGAAGTGCCTGTCTGACTCTCTATTTAACTTTGAAATCAAATGCCCATTTCTAAAGCTTTCTTGTTTCAAACTTCATAATGTAGAAGTAAACAGCTAAGATGGTATAACTGGTCACGCGGGGAAAAAATAGTAATTTACAGTAACACAGGTGTTCATTACGTGAAGACTAAATCCACCTGGTTTCTTCTTCAAGTCACTTTTTTTGTGTGTTTATAGTTCAAGCTTTTGTTTCTTTCGTTTAAATTTCTTCCAAAATCAGACTAAGTACTAATGCGGCTAGTACCATCATATTGGCTTATAAATGTTGGTAAGACGCAGCAAGGAAATCTGCGCTAGAGTAATAACTCAATGCATGGATCCTTTACAACACTCCGTGCGAAACAACGAAGCGGTACAGTTGTGAGCCAGAGTTTTTATATTTTAGTTTTTTCAGGTAGCACATGCTTTCTCCTAAAATTTCAATGGTTTTTAAAGCTAATTTTGAAAGTGCAGAACCCCAGAAATCCTAGATTCGATGCTTCGTTTACTATGTGTTCCTTGAATGTGGGTCAAATATATTGTAATGATTTGAAAATGATGACGAAATAGAGCGCTCCGAATCACAAGTAAGTCTAGAAATGTTGGCATAATATGCAGTGATAATATGATTGAATAAATATTTTGAATTTATCGGAACTGACTTGTGTTTTAATTTTGTGACAGTAATTAGATATGTAACTTTTTTAAAAGTTATAAGTGACTGATAGCTCCCGGATGATTGAATGAATGGACTAGGAAACGCACAAAGGATATCCAAGCTTGTGATCGCCCTTTTTGAAACAGGTAAAAAGAAACACAAAAACGGTTATTCGCCGTTTTTATCGCCATTTTTTGCAACGGATAAAAACGGCCATATAATTAGCACTTTCACAATAAAAACGGCTATGTGATTAGCGCATTTCTGTACTCTTGCACTTTATTTTATCGTGTTCGTTTTTTTTATTTCAGTTTAGTTGGTCAGTACAAGTTGGGCTTGGGGATTTTGTTATAAAGGTTAGGGAATTCCATTTCGTTCGTGCAGCGAAGAGGGCGAGTCGGGGGATTTTAACTGCTTGCTGTGCGGCGAATTATTCAAAGGTTTTCACGGGGCTCGAAATTATTTTTTTTTAAAGTGGCCAGCTTACCACCAGAGGCAAAATTTGGTAGTTTGAGTGCAAGATTTAGTAACCATAAATAAATACTCTCAACGTTTAATCCGTACTACGACTGCGTCTGTAGCCGTATGTGCAAAATAATTGCATTTGTTTTCAGATGTTTGTCCTAGAAAACAGACAAACCTCATTCAATCATCACACTGTTTATCGTTTTGTGAGAAACATCAACTCTTAGTTAATCAGTTACAAAGATTTTATACAATCTTGTAGAAGCCAGCCGGCTACAAGTTCTGAACATTCGTTTTTTGGTAGCATTGAAGTTTGAGCCCTGCTTCACCGTAGTGGATTAAGGTGTTTGAAAATTTTGCAAGAAAAGTTTAGTTTGGGTTGAAATTCGGATTCGAATGAAAGCATGTTATACACAGCCAAACCCGCGACCTACAAAGTTTTTCTCATTGTTTTCAGTACAGGGCTCGCTGTTTTCAACTCGACCATTTTATTTTAGTACAGATAGGCTTGCCGCTATTTTACTTCTACTTCACAGCGCACTTCGTAGCCAAATGGATTTCCTTGCGACCTAAATCTCGATCAACAACTTGGTTTACACACCTTTCAGCTGAACTAGATTTCTTAAAAACAACTCTTATTAGGCAATTGCAAGAGCGGTTACCTTGACTACGGTATCCTTGAACTCACCCCTCCCCCCCCTTTTTTGTTCCTCTGTGAATGCTCTGTTTTGTGGGTGTTCAAAGCTGGAGCTTCAAGTCAATCAGTTAGCTCCGAAGGCCGAGCACCAACCGCCCGAGCTAAAACTTTGAGTTTTTGACCTCGATGACAAAGCCGGCTATGTCACCATGACAACAGCATAAGACTGGTAGATCAACATACCAGTCGGAACGAAATTAAATTAATATTTGGGGGGGGGGAGGCTGCAAGTATAACACAGAAGCTCAGTCAGTGTTAAATTCGAAATTGTTTTAACAAGGAAACTGTGTTCAAATGAAATTATTGCCCGCCCCCCGCCCGCTTCCCGCTTCTGGTGGCCCTGATCTATACAAAAACTGTCTTTAAAGATATAAAACTGTAACCAAGATAAATTTACAGTGTTTTCGGCAATTGAATCGGTGAAAACTCGGAAAAGCGAAACACAACTGTGATGGATGCTAAACAAAACTTATTTGGGTCGACGGACAATCTAGATATTTTTCGTCTCAGCGTTTTAGAAGATAGTCTAGAGATCTCCACTGTCGGCCTGTAATTATTCATTTGATGGTAACATTTTCAGACAAGGACTGCTAATTGAACGCAAGAACAATTTTTTTGTGGTTCAGCAATCTCGATATTTTAACATATAAAAACAATATGGAAATGAGAGGTCGAAAGCCTGATAGTTTTCAGCATATAAGGGTAGAAAAATAAGAAAAAGCGGGATTACGGTTAAAGCTAAGGGGGACTTGGGCATAAAACATTTCTCGGTGTTTTTCGTGAAATTAACTTGAAAGTGTTGCGTTTTAGAAGTTTAAATAGCGATTTTTACTTCTAACTTCTACGGTCGGTCTATTTGTGTTTTTCATGATAAGCTCGTTAGCTGACAATGACTGCTAATTGAACGCCGCTGTCGTGTCACATTTGATTGTTTTTAGAGCTCTTGTTTTCGGCACGATGAAATGTTTTTTATCTCGATATTGAGCTCTGTCGGAAATTAGAAAACAATGCAGATAGCTTGGGGGCAAAAGCTACGCGGAACTCAAAACTAGTTTAATATTGACCTGTTAAATTAGTGAAAGGAAAAAATATTCTTACTCAACCAATTTCGTCGTCCATGGCAGTGCTTGGCTAAACGAGCGATTAGCAAAGATAACACGACTGCCATATCTCTGTGCAAGCTCTCAACAAATTTACTTGTTCAGCTGTTCCCAGCATTTAGTTATTTTATTAATTCTTACCTCCCACTCTTTCAAGTTATCAGAAGAGCCGATAAACATATAATTCAGGGCCAGAGTGGGGAGGCAGCAGTGAAACTACTAGATTCCAAGAACTATGCCAATCGGCAACCCTTTGAAAGTTTTCAAAGACTATCCGACCTTATCTCACTCACAGCCAATTTTGTCCTTGATAAAAAGCGGCTTCTCGGGAAAGTTTGAGATTATTTAAAGCCCGAGGTCCCGTATGTATTTCTTGCATTTTTATCGGAGTATCTTTCAGTTTCTTTCGTAAAATATAGAACGCTTTTTACCTTCCAATTAACTTTTATACGACGCTTGCGTCATTTTAGAGCTAGAGTTAGTTTCTCGTAGACAAAAAATCCTGATAAAAGCAGTATACATATTGTGTACCACGACGACGTTCTTTCTTACAACAGATTTCTTCTCTAGGCGAACAAGAGACAAGAGTTGTTTATATACAATACATCCTTTATCTATTCAAATCATTTTAAGTTATGTATGCTTGTTTCCTACAGTTAAGTTGTCTTTGACTTAAACGTGATAAATCTATTTACGTAATGCAGTTCACTTAAAAATTTCAACGTCGAAACCACTTATAGTTTTGTCTTTGTTTTGTTTAGTTAAATAAACCTGCATTAAAGTCGAAAACCACTCAGTGCCGTGTTCTCACGAGCTAGCTGTAGTAATAATTAATTAATAACCAGTTTTATTCATTAGTTCCACTCTCATTTTCGTTGATTTATACAATGTTTCAAAACCACCAGCCAATAGCGGAAAGTGGCCCTTATTACAAACACTTTATCTTCAATTTCCTATAAAGCTGTAACTGATATTGCATCGCTTTGTAAGCTTGAAAAATTGTCTTCACTTGACAGTCAACAATTGATCTGTCATTTTCTAAATCTTCGACTAAACTTAAGTCCAAATAACACACGCTTTAATGAAGCCGTACGCAAAGAAACGTTTGTGAATGTGCTTTTTTATCTGTCAGTTTCCGCCGCTTATACAAACGTATATTTTGGTGTGTCGTCCTTGTAAAATTGGTATCTTTTCCATTTTCAGATTCAGTTCGACAGTGGTGGACGACAAAACTTACGTTTCCTCGCACCGCGCTGCACTCGTACTAAAAATCCGAACAACCTGTGGAAGTTGCATCAAGCTTTTCCAACTTCTTGTCAGTCTAACTAAAGGTATATAACAGTCAAGTTACTTTTCCCAAGCACTGCGGTGCCAGCTGCTAGCTTGTTTCTATTGCTCAACAAGCCAGTCGAAGACAAAGTCATGATCGACACACCCACTTTAATCAATACTTCAGTCGACTACAAAACGAACGCTTCATTGCAATGTGACTTGAACACAAAACCAGTATGGTATTATGTAATGGCGGGTCTTGCTGCGGTGTTAACAGTTCTAGGGAACAGTGTGGTTATCTTCTTGATCGGCTCGCGGCGACGTCTCCAGTTCGCCACCAACTGGTTTATACTGTCTCTCGCTATGGCCGATTTGTGTGTTGGAGCCTTCGTGATTCCGTCCTACTTAATATGTAAACTGTGCATTGGGTGTACATGTCCTTTGACTCAACTTAAAGTGTTTTACGACCTTATACTATATGTTGCAGTGTGCAATATGTTTGTTATGACTTTGGACAGGTTTGTTGCGGTAACAAGACCGCTTAAGTATCGATCGTGGATGACAATACGGCGTGTTGCGGCCCTGATTTACCTCGCTTGGTTCGTCCCCGGGATAGTGTCACTATTCCCGCTGCTTTGGATGTATTCGGCTACTACAGAAGTTCAAAGAAAGACTTACTCGACGGTGTATGGTTCAGCTACCATGATACTGTTCGAGTTACTGCCCTGTGTTGCTATGTTACTGATATACTGTCGCGTTTTCTCCATCGCTCGGAAACATTCCAGACAAATAAGTCTTCAGCTGGACAGATCACATTCGGGCAGTAGAGGCAGTAAAGGAATGACAAGACGGAAGCTTGAAAAATCTGGCGTGAAAGCAGTTGGGTTTTTGGTGTTGTTTTTTATATTCTGTTACAGTTTGTCTGCATATCGATTGATATGCACACACTGGAGGCTATGTACTGTATCAACGCTGACAGTGCAAATTTCGCGGTCGTTTTTATTCTGGAACTCGTCCCTAAACTTCTTTGTGTATGCACTACTGAAAAGAGATATTAGAATTGAACTTCTTCAGTGCCTACGATGCACTCCAACCAAATCACGTGCCGTCATCGCTATGGAGTCATTCGTGGAGAACTGATCTAATTGGCACGGGTCGCGGGTAAAACGTTGCGGGTCGTAGGAGAAATTTTTTTTTTTGTACTTTTATAGCGCAGCACCATACGCAACGAGGCGGTCTAGTTGGAAATTTATGGCTGGATTCCGAGCACCCCATGTAATTTGCAAGTGGGGTTGTGATGCATAACCATAGCGTTTCCAATGAATACAAGAAACAGAATATCTTGAGAACGGAGATATGACGTCATCAGAACTAGGAAAGTAAGTTTTATGATAACGGAACATTTCTGGGTTGACTAGGTTTTCCTCGTTGTCGCAACAAAAGTGAAATGAATTATCTTTTTTTCTTCTTAAAAGAAACTTCACCAACCGTTTACGTGTATGGAAACGGTATTGATGAACTTTTAAAAAAAGAGGAAAAACTGTTTGTTGAAAAAAAAAATAGAAAAGAAAATATTCGCAAAAAAGACTTAAACTCTTATATAAAGTATATAAAATGCAGTTCTAAGAAGTTATGCAGGTTCAAATGTTGGGGGGCTCAAATACGTTATAGATAGGCATGCACAGACGCCCCAGACTGGGTAAAATCCTGTGAGATTGTCACAAAAGGCAGGCAAGAAAGTTGAATGCTGGTAGCAGTTCTTGTGAAGAATTGTAACAGAGAGTTATGCAAACACTTCGTTTGGGTAAGGCTGAACTTTTATAAAGTCTCCACTTGTCTCCACTCTCAACGAATACAATAGCAATTAACCAGAGTGGATCTGGAACTGCAACCGCAACACGTCACATTTCAAAATGGCGGCGCAAGGAAAATTCAAACCGTGAAAATGATTCCCATCATTTTAAATTTCAGCTGCTGATATGGAAAGATATATTTGAGACAAAGAATGTTATACAATGGATGATTCCTTTAACATCTCCACTTCCAGAACTCACCAAGACGGCTGACAAGTTATGAACCAAAATGTAAGCTATTTTTTATGGCTACTACCATTTTCAATGCTTAAATCGAGTTCTACGATTTTGGAAAAATGTTAAATCGGCAACTTCTTAAGTTTTCAACTTTTGCAAAAATTTGCCTGAAGAGAAACCATTGGAACTTGGGAAACAACATTTCCTTAGGAAGAAAAAGATGCAACAAAGGTAAAAAAGGTAAAGTGGTGCATTTGTATAGCGCCTTTCCTATATGAAGCTCAAAGGCGCTTTACAATGATCAGTTTACCCCCAGCAGACCGGAAGCATATATAGGCGCCTCAGGCAGCCGCTTCAAAGCGGTCCATTTATGCTGGTATTCATTTTACCGACCCCGGCCGAAGGATGGAAAGCTGAGTGGCCTTTCTAAAGCGGAATGAAGGTCGCCCAAAAATTCAACCCTCGACCAGGCCGGGAATCGAACCGGGGAGCGGGAACCTCAGGATTGAGAGGCAGAGATCTTACCACTGCGCCAACCCCTCCGCAAGGGGTTACTGTATCGATCAATTCGAAACCTTAACACCCCCTCCCCCGGGCATTTGACAGCAGCCTTTTCCAGGAAGCCAGGAATTTGACGTTAGGAAGTACCCTGAGGGCTGGGCATTTGAACAAAAGAGAGGGGGTAAAGGGAATTTGAACGAATAACGAAATTTTAAATTGCATCTATTTGTTTTCCTACGATCATCGTAAGGGCCTTTTAGGCTTTAAAACTGCTAATATTTTAGTTACAAAACGTACACATCGATATCCACAATAACATACTCAACACAACCTCCAAACTTCTCTTTATGTCCGCACGTTGGGACTATTTCCTCTTCAAAACAGATCTATGTCCAACGGGGGCGGGGGCATTTGAACTCAATTTTTTTCACATGGCCGAGCATTTGAACACCAATCGCGTCCTAGGGGCCGGGAATTTGACCAAAAGCGGCTTTAAAAGTTCAAATGCCCGTGGGTTGTCCGGATGGGGGGGATGTTGAAGTCTTAAATTGATCGATATATAACTCCTACAAAAACAAATTCATGTACCCTCTCTCGGGCATCAGCCCTCTCTTCTTGTTCATTTCAAAGTGTTGCTGTATGTGTATTATTTATGTATTCCAAGAGTTGAAATTCTACGTTACAATCTATTGCAGTTTGGGTTTGTTGCTATTGTCTAAAAGTACATCGTGTATGTTACAAATCAACAAGCAGAGCTTCAAACAAAATGTTGCAAACAATCTCTTTATTTCACATGACAAATTATTTCCATCCTATCTAGATTTAATCGTAACATCCCGATTAAGGACAAACCATCAAATATATTACAACTTTCGCAACTCTAACTTGGTGTGACCAAGGTTTCGGGATTTCACAAATAAAATAACTTAAAAGAATCAAAACTAACTACAGAACGTAATTACTGTAAAAGATTCTTTCGTCACTATTTATAATAAATACACGAACGTTTCAATTCCGGGCTGGAAGTAAAATTTTGAACACTTTTGTCTTTCCTTTATTTCAAAGATACCACTAAAAAATCCAAATAATTAACATTTGTTGGCTAAGGAATTAGCTACATTTAGTTTTAAGCCTTACAAAGTACGTGTTTAAAAAGATGTGAAAGACGCAACTCCAGTCGTCCGTAGCTTTCCAATATTATTGCATAATTAATTCTAAATAACTCCAATAATCTAAGTGCTTCATTTCGATTCACACAACTGTTTCACTTGGGAAGGGTTTTGATGTCCAAACTACATTGATGAAGACTCTAAGAAGATCCTTGCCGTGTCTCTTTCTTAAAATTATAAAATACGTAAAATATACCTAAAAGCAAGCCGTTGCTAAAAATTTTTAAAAAATCCCCCCCCCCCCCGAAAAAAAACTCGTTCAGCTATGGCTCACGCGCCGCGTCATCCCGCCATAAACTGTAAATTCCGAGTCTACTGTGGCCATAACGGCAGCGTCTGGCGCCGCCAGTTCACAAGAACGTCTCATTCATAGACTAACAACTACAAGTTATGAGACTAAAATCGGTCTTTCTTGATAAGAGAAAAAATTATTCACTTTAAGATTTAAAAAATATATCCCAATCAAATGTAACCTCTACTTGCTTACTGATAAAACATGATTCAAAAGGACATCGAAAAACCAGCTGTCTGAACACGAGGGGTAGGGCAACTCTTATGTTTTTTGTGAGTTAGAAAAGCAAAAGCAAATACGCTACACTGTGCCAAAAACGGATAAAAACTTAGATACGACACAAAGTTTCAAAACGGCAAAAAAAACGTACGTCGCTTAGCAATATCAACTGGAGAGGAAATTGATAACAATACCCTTGATAAATCAACGGCACGATAATTATATTAGCCATTAAATTCTAAACCTCATCCTTAACCGAGACCAGCTCTATATCTCACGACAACTCAAAAAATCGAGGCTGGTAAACATTCTTCATACGCCGTCAACTGGGATTGTGTGAATGGTTTGCAGAATTCCACGCAGTTGGGTAAACGTAACTTGTATAATAATAACAACATCAATAATAATTAACATTATCGACAGCTTTATATCTAAATGTTCAACAACTACCACCCACGATGCAATGCCAGTTAATACTTATATTTACCAGCATTCGAGTATTGCCCAGAACTTTAACAGTGTTCACACGGTGAATGAGTAATGAAACTCTATGATTTTTCAAGGACCAAATGCCATTTTCCATCAGCCAGAAATATCGAAAAAGCTAAGAATCCACTCCAACAAAACATGCTACTTACACTTTAAGTCAACACTTAAAAATACCAAATATGTGACGTACGCGTGTAACCGGCGCTTTCTCGGTAAATAATTTGTGCTGCGCTCAACAATTTTAAAATTTCAATCACAACAAAAAAAATTCTTGACTTTTCTATGACCATGGCCAGTTTCCCCAAACTCCATGACCTCGAAAATGCATTTTTAAATTTAATGACTTTTCGAGACTTTCTGATGGCCGTGTGAACCCTGTTTGAAACGAAAACGTTTTGGCTTTCTCAAAACATTTGATGTTCATCTTAGACAGACTGTAAGCTAAATTGGTAGAAATTCTTAAGTTAAAAGATGTTAAAAATCTAATTTCCTCGCAGTTGACGAAGAGCCAACTTCTTATTCATTATATTTCTCTATCACAACCAATAACTGGGATTTCAACTCTTAAAAATCATGGTTAATAGCAAAACCTTTTTATCGGCTAGCAAAACTATCATAATTTTCTAAATTACCGAAAGTTATCAATGAATGGATGACTTTGGTCTCCGTTGCCTCGAGTTGATTTCATACGCGCTGTGGATTAATGCTGGACTAGGCATTCTGTTGACCGCGCACTCAATCTGTCTCTCTCCGTCTTTCAAGCTGGATCGAAACTGCGAAGGCTGGAAGACAGAAGGTTTAAATGTTATTTGTTAAACCATTTCAGCCACATAGACGTAAAATCAGTTCTGATGAGCTTCGGTTTTTATTTCCAGCTGTTACTTTGTTTGATCAATTCTCAATTTCTCATTACGAAATAATTTACTTTACATGTGTTAGGTTAGGAGAAGTTGGATACTGATCAGCATTTTGCTATTATACTTAGTCGTTTCTCACCTTTTAGGTATACAAACTCTAACGTTAAGTATTCGCATCTTAATGTCTTGTTAATCTGAAAAAAGATTTACTCCAAACTTTCGTCCCTTCGGACAACTTCAAAATTACTTCATACAACTTTTTGTATTTTACATTATTTTAGCGAGAACTCAAGCAGAAATTAAACTACAGAGTACTAGCGTTTAGGGTATGAAATATATTGCGATTTATTGGTACTAGCACTATATGATCGATTCTTACGTTTATATATATAAGACTTTTCAAGTCACATACTGACATTTATCGTAAGATGAGATGTTTAAAGCTTTTCCAAATTCAGTGAAACTGGGACTAAAGTTTACATATAGAACGTAAATATTCTTTGCTAACAAAAACGGGTTTAATATTTAAACGGGTTAATTTTTAGTAACTCGAATTCTTCATAACTGTTATTTCAACTCATTGCAAATCTTAATGGAAACTCTTCATTAATTCAAGTCAATATTTATAGCTTGTTTATCACTGAGCGATTACCTTGTTACAGTATAAAACAGTTTACTGGCGAATCTTTGGATCGAGCTGCGGGTTTCGATCAGAAGGCTTCAACTTCTACACACATGCAGAGGAGAAGATTAGGACAACGTCAACATACAAATAGGAAATAGCGAAAACATGTAACAACACAGCTATTCTGGTCATGCACACAACCATCAAAATCTGTTACCTTGACGAATCGGTTGGCAACTGACAGTTGAGTGGAGGAGTGCAGTATTAAAAGCAAAGAGCAAAAACAAAACATACGACAAAAAACACGTATGGTAATAACAGCAAGGGCCTTGCCATGCCGAGTTAGGCGGGTTAATTGAAAAACAATATATAAGAAAAAACAGCCACGTTTTTCAAAGTTTGCGTCATTGAAAAAAAAGAGAAGGTTATCTAGGTTAGTTTCAAGTTTTATTTACAAATTTAGAAGAAGTTATTAAATTAAAATATAAGCAGCCAAAAAATCAAAACATTTAAGTTAAAATTAAAACGTCTTTGACTTGTCATAAAACAAGGCGCAAAACCCAAAACTAAGAAATAAAATTATACACAAGGTACAAATGATAAAAAACATTACAGTATAAGTGTTTAGTAATTATCGAAAAGGGCACGCGCTGATTGGTCCTGATTGGTCGAAAACTTCGTTCTCTCCCGCTATAATCACTGCTTGGTGATAATAGCAATGACGGCTTTCAGTTTTCAAAATGGCAGCCAGATTTGTTGATGTTTCGGAGTCGCAATTTAAGTTTAAAGAAAATGCCGTACTTAAAAAGACAAAAAGATGCTACAAAATTTGGAGTCAAGCTATTCAAAGGTAGTTTGGTAAATTAAGCAAAACTTTCCTTTCGCGAAACATTTATTTTCAAAACAGGAAAGTTTGTTTACATTTTTCGCCACAAAGAGTCGGCAACTTTTTAAAGCGACTTGTTTTGCTTTACAGAATGGTTTCAACAATAACAAGAGTTCACAAATGAGCTAGGAAACATGGAAACTGATGAAATGAATAACCTGGCAAAATTTTACGTCTCCGTGAGAAAAACTTACGGCAGCTATTACAAGAAAACAAACTAACTATCGATCCGAGCCACGCACAAAGCATGTTTAGGAGCGTGATTTTTTTAAAATGAAAAATAAAATATTTTTAAAAAGTTTGCTATTTTTGTTTTATTTTCTCGAATAATCACCAGTGCAATTATACTAAAACAATTAGTCACCCCAGGCTCTGTGAATATCGCGATAGGCTTCGTCTCGGTGATTATTCGCCGATATTCACGTCGCCTTCGGTGACTAATTGTTAAATAAAAGATTGTCTGGTGATGATAACAATAAGTTCAGAATTTAAAACTGGAAACTGGAGATAATCACCGGCCTGATGAGCTGCTTGGCTCGGGAAAGGATTTCGCTTAAACTTAATTCCTAATAACTGACAAAGAGAATGTAAAACAAAAAAAATACGGCTCCTCGCATTGGGTCATTTACCTTGCTTCAAATGGATGATGAACTGAGCACAATCATGTTTTACTACATGCATACTGAGCAGCTTAGTTATAAACCAAAGAAAGAAGACGATTTACATTGCTTTGTTTTAGTGTGTGGGTCTGTACTTACCCTAAAACTGTTCCTCTTGGACAAGTCTGATGGCAGACTACGGCGCTGGCTGAAACTTATGGATTTCTTGAGTCCTTTTCTCTTGTCCTTTTTTGTCAACTCAGCATCTGGGCCACAGCACAGGTCGGACCTGCGCATGTACGAAGTACTCAACATCACTATGCTTTTTCAATTCTTATAAGATGACTTAATAAAGCACCCTTACTTATCCATTTACTTTCTGTGTAAAAGATGACAGAAATTCAATGTTTATCCAAGGAGAACTTCTAGGTGATCAAAGCAAAACAAACTGTTTTAAGTGCCGCCACCTGGTTAGCTTAGTTGGTAAGATGCCAGTCTTCCATATGGGAGGCCTGGGTTCAATTCCCTGTGCCGGACCTTTACTCAGGGTCTTGAAAGAACTGAGAAGGTGCTGCCTGTGCTCTAACATCTGCAAATGGTTAGACCTTCACGACTTTTTGGAAAAGGATGTTAAACCGAAGGCCCAGTATCTAGCAACCTCCACCCATAGCATCCTCCAGCCATAGTATCCTCCACCCATAGCACTCTCCAGCCATAGCATCCTCCAGCCATAGCACTCTCCAGCCATAGCATCCTCCAGCCATAGCATCCTCCACCCATAGCAACCTCCACCCATAGCAACCTCCACCCATAGCATCCCCCACCCATAGCACTCTCCAGCCATAGCACTCTCCAGCCATAGCATCCTCCAGCCACAGCATCCTCCAGCCATAGCAACCTCCACCCATAGCAACCTCCACCCATAGCATCCCCCACCCATAGCACTCTCCAGCCATAGCACTCTCCAGCCATAGCATCCTCCAGCCATAGCTTCCTCCACCCATAGCATCCTCCACCCATACCATCCTCCACCCATACCATCCTCCACCCATAGCATCCTCCACCCATAGCATCTTCCACATATAGCATCCCCCCATCCATAGCAACCTCCAATCATAGCATCCTCCACCCATAGCTTCCTCCAACCATAGCATCCTCCATCCATAGCTTCCTCCACCCATAGCATCCTCCACCCACAGCATCCTCCACCCATAGCATCCTCCACCCATAGCATCCTCCACCCATAGCATCCTCCACCCATAGCAACCTCCAACCATAGCATCCTCCACCCATAGCTTCCTCCACCCATAGCAACCTCCAACCATAGCATCCTCCACCCATAGCATCCTCCACCCATAGCATCCTCCACCCATAGCATCCTCCACCCATAGCATCCTCCACCCATAGCTTCCTCCACCCATACCATCCTCCACCCATAGCATCTTCCACACATAGCATCCCCCCATCGATAGCATCATCCACCCATAGCATTCTCGACACATAGCAACCTCCAACCATAGCAAACTCCATACATAGCATCCTCAACCAATAGCAACCCCAACCTATCTCAAACCAAACCCTTTTATCTATAAGTTGGACCAATGCCAGTGTAAATTACTATAACATATCTCTGTAGAAATCGATTAGTTTGGGATTATTTCATAATTCATCCTCAGAGTTGTTGGATGCACTAACCAGCTTATTTTCCAGTGTTACTGTAAGGGGAATTTACATGTGCACTTAGGAGTGAAAAGGTTGGTATTACCTGGCTGGTATCAGAAGTGCTGTAGCCTCTGTTCTCAGATGTCGTCTGATGATGTTCTTAGCTGAAGGGATGTTTAGTGCATGAGCGAGTTCATTTGGCCCAAAGCTTGGCTCAAGGACCATTAAAGCACCGTGAACCCCACTGTCCCTCAGGTTTTCAGCATACTCCTGAAATTATTAAATATTTAGTTTTAATAACACAGCAAACGTAAAATAAAACATAAATCTTTCCAAAACTGCTGGCCAGGATCCCTGACTCTTTAAGCTACTGAGACTTTTGTGCTTTGGATTCCACACAGAGTCAAGTTCTCTGATTTTTTTCTTCCCTGTCACACATTAATTATTCTAATTTTTCTTAGAATTTCTCTTCACACAATTAGCTCACTGGTTTAGAAAGGGCACATAGATAGCTACCTATAAAGTGATTCCTTGCATAAGAAAAGAGGCGAAATACTCCAAAAAAATACTCACCCCTAGATCAATGCTACGGCACCACTGCATGACCCTTTCATTGGACCAGACCAGTGGATCAGTGTCACTCTGATCTGCAGCCAACACTCTTGCCGCTAAAACCTATATGGTGATGATGAATGATAAGCCAAGCATCAATGATTATAGCAAATGAGCTGTTCAACCTTGATCAACAATTTTAGTTGAACAAGGTTGTATTTGTCCTTTTATTACGTATTTTGATTACGGTAGGTTACAATTGGACCCCATCTTTTATAGTTGAGAGTAACTCTCATTTTCAGATTATTGTTAGATATAAAAACCAGCTGGAAAAGTAAACTTTAAACTCAGGAGTCATTAGAGGCCTTAATGTAGATGATCCATGTCATCACGTTTTTAAGGAAGCACTTGTACAAGTAGTGAGTGTTTTGAAGTGCTACTAACTAGTGCGAAAATCCAAGATCCCAGTTTTTTGCAGAAATCATTAGGTAGAGATATAAGATAAACATGATGCCAAACCTTTGAGATCAAAAACGTTGGAGCATTTTCAAGGCTCAGCACTGTTTTTATTGTCCACCATTAATTGAGAGCAAATCACCTGCATCATGCTGGGTTGAGC
>JAOBRD020431744.1:0-18660 GCA_027575215.2 Hydrozoanthus sils | reverse complement strand
GTTCTCTACCTCACCAGGTTGAACTCTCTACCTTACCAGGCTGAGCTCTCTACCTTACCAGGCTGAGCTCTCTACCTTACCAGGCTGAGCTCTCTACCTCAACAGGTTGAACTCTCTACCTTACCAGGCTGAGCTCTCTACCTCACCAGGCTGAGCTCTCTACGTCAACAGGTTGAACTCTCTACCTTACCAGGCTGAGCTCTCTACCTCAACAGGCTAAACTCTCTACCTTACCAGGCTGAGCTCTCTATCTTACCATGCAGAGCTCTCTACCTCACCAAGCTGAAGTCAACATCTAACTTCTCCTAACATAACACAACCAAAATGGGTAATTTTGTAATTGAAGAAATGGGGATTGGTCAAACAAGAGAAATGATCAAAGATTTAAAACAAAGTTCTTCTTAAGGGACCATTCATTTTTTATGGCTAGGGAAGGGGGTGGTTTCTGGGGGGGGCATCTGAAAAATTTTGAGCTAAAAAGGGGGGTCATTTGAAAAACTTTGAGCTAAAAGGGGGGGGGATGCATTCCAAATAATATTGTTCTTTGTATCCAGCAATAAGAGATAATGATTGCCTGATTGTGGCATTACAAATTTTAAAAAAAATTGTCGTTTGTATATAAATTTTAAGTAAAAAATCTAATGGTTTAGGGCAAATGGTTCATTTTCTCTGGTCTATTGCAGGTATGTTTCACATTTGTTACTGAGGGTGGTATTTGGTGTTTTGGGTGATTTGGGGGGGGAGTCATGCAAAAATATATAGTGGTTTGAGGGGGAGAGGGCCACTCAAAAATTTAAGGCAAAATGGGGGAGGGGGCCATGCAATATTTTTCAGAGATTAATTAAAAACCACTGCCCCCCCCCCCCTACCTATAAAAAATGAATGGTCCCTAACTAGTACTGTTTACAGGAAAGGTATCAATCCTAGTTGGGAGAAATCATCAACAGAACATTTCACGTCATTCTGTGGGCTGAAAGGGTTAAAGAGCTGATTACAACAAGCACCTTATAAATATAAGCTGTAATATCAGTGATAGAAGCTTAATATAATCTATAATCCAGGTATTAGCAACAACCAGTATTGAAAGTCTAAGATTTCAACTTAGGGGATTTTTATCAACCTTGAATGATCCTTTGTTATCTTTTTTATGAAATAGTATTGACTTGTAAACCTTTGTTCAGTGAGTACTATTGTGAGACTAGAATGGGATAAAATTGAAATAAACCTTACTTATTAATGGTGGTGATTTCAAAACTCTTTTGTCTGCAATCAAATAAGCCCTAGTAGCCTTACTTGGGTAACACAATTATTCTTTTGAAAGTTTAACTCAAGACCAAGGTTTTTTTTTTAATTTGGATGGAGACAAAAGGTATTACAATTGCCATCATTTATGAATAAGGTCTATAAAGGTTGTCATTCCTCTATTTTCAATGTGAAACCATGTTGAAAGCTTCTGATTGAGTAATGAGTAGATTACAGGTGAAATTCTGATGAACAGTGTTTGATAAATGCTTGAAACTTAATCGTTGTTCCTTGTTTGTCACAAACAACACTGTGAGTGGGAAAAACAGTAGCAAAACAAATAAAGGTCAAGTCTAAATACCTCCATCTTAATCTCCAACTTTTGATCAGCATACTGATTTATTAAAGATTATAAATTCTTTATTTGGGCATTTTTGCCTCCCTTCAAATAATTGCTGGTGTCATTTGTTAATGAATAACTTCATTTGTAGTACCTTGGAACTTCAGAAAAGTAATATGTTATTTGAATAACAATTACTGGCTTTTTGTATCAACTACCTGGGAAACAATGACTCAGCGACCTACATTTCGCGCAATATCAAAAGAACATAGTCAACAAGAAATTTTGTGAATTGTAGCGTCTACAAAATAAAAATAAAAAATCCAATGAAATAAGTTTTTGGTACTTTTTAAACATTTGATTATATTCAAGTAAAACATTCTGTAAACAACGTCTCAACACCCGCTAAGAACCACGCTTAACTGGCGGGTTGAACTTGTAAGTAACAAAAGTGCGTTTACAATGAATTTGTAACGATGAAGAGCTATGTCAGGAGAGACAAACCTCTTGCAATATTCCGTTTCTTCACAGACATCCGTTGAGAAACTGTTCGAAGTCTCAATATTCCTGCTTCAGCAGCCTAAAAACAATTAATACAGTGGATTTAAAAGCTTGTCCTTGAGCTTCTAGGCGAAAAATCTAACAAAACTGATTCTAAGATCGACCAAATAAGACGGACACTAATGACAATATGATAATACAATGCTATAATAGTGCTCAAGGGAAAACACGTACATTCGTACAACCACCTACAATCTTAACTCTTTAAAAATCTGTATCTTATAACATCAAAAATTGGCGTGTACGAAATAAAGGTACACATAAAAAAAGTACGAATAAAAGCAACCACCTAAAAAAAATTAAAAAGACAAACCTCTTTTACGGGTTGAAATTTTCTTCGTGTTTCGTTTGAGAGGGCTCGCAGATCAGAGTTGACAGCGTCGACAAATTTTTTCGAGTCATCAGCGGACATCTTTCTCGCCAATGTCAAGGAATATCATAGAGTTGGGGCCTCCCCTCAATTATATATGAATCGCTGAGGTGTTTCTTCCCATCTGTAATGCTTTTAACCCAAAAACTCAATAACATACTTAATTTCACACAAAGAGAAACCCGCCATATTGGAAGGGTGATGTGGCTAGTGCCAGTCTCTTGTTTCCCTGACCGTGAGAAGCCTGAAAGAAAAAGAAAGGTGAAAGTTGAAAAATATTTTTTTCGTCCATTCATTCGCTCGTTCGCTGGCTTGTTTGTTTATTCATTGGTTCATCAATTTAATAGACAAGCAAGAATTAGCTGACCTTTCGAAGTGATCTGGCTTCATCATAAAGAGTAAATATAGAAAATGAAAACGCAAGTACGCTTAGGATTTTAGGGATGTATGCAAGTGTAGAGAGCAGTATAGATGTCAATGCAGAGAGCTGTAAGCGTGTCAGAGTAGAGAGACTTGTACGTATGTGAGTAAACAAACCTTTGTAGATGTCGGTGTAAAGAGCTGTAAGCGTGTCAGAGTAGAGAGACTTGTACGTATGCGAGTGAACAGAACTGTGTAGATGTCTATGAACAGAGCTGTAAGCGTGTCAATGTAGAGAGCCTTGTATATGTGCGAGTGAACAAAGCTGTGTAGGTGTCAATGTAGAGACCTGTAAACGTGTCAGAGTAGAGAGACTTGTCCTTATGCGAGTGAACAGAACTGTGTAGATGTCTATGAACAGAGCTGTAAGCGTGTCAATGTAGAGAGCCTTGTATATGTGCGAGTGAACAAAGCTGTGTTGATGTCAATGTAGAGACCTGTAAAAGTGTCAGAGTATAGAGACTTGTACTTTATTTTACTTTATTCACTGTAATTATACAATTATGAACAAGATAATGTATAATTAGGTAGGTTTATACAGAGCTAAAATGTTCCTTATAGAAGTAAACCCCTGATAAAAATGGAAATACAATAATAAAAGCAAAACAATTATATACAGATCATCGTAAAAAACACATTTTAAAAATTACAGACTAACAGCTAACAACTAACTACCTAACGACTGACCGACTTATCAGTTAAACAGCTCTCTAACCTACTAACAAACTAACCGGTACAATCTGACTGCCAACAAGCAAGCAAACTAATTAACTAACACTGCTAACAAACTAATTAACTAGCTAGAAAACTACAAGATTAAAAACCATTGACTGGCTACCTAAAAATTATCCGATTAATAAAAACGTATTTCGGAGTAACTTAAATTTATCAAAATAGAAGTTGTTGACTTTTTTCTTAAAAGAGTAGAAGTTGTCAAGAGTGCTAATGTTAACAGGAAGATTGTTCCATAAATCTACAATTCTATTAAGAAATGAAAACTTAAAAACGTCCAATTTCCCCTTTGCAAGGATCGCCTCGGAATTTCCCATTGAGTAGGACCAGGTCTTAAAGTTAGCGTAGGATCGGGCGTTGAGGTCACAAAGACCATTTGTGAATTTGACGAAAAAGCACAAGTCAGCGACCTCTCTTTTGTAAGAGAGGGGCAATAAACCCAGTTCAAGAAGTCGATGAGGGTAGTCAAGGTCTTTTCGTAGTATAAATCTGATTGCCCTTCTTTATACACGTTCAATAGCTTTACTTTGACTTTTAGTGTGCGGAAACCAGACTTGGGTTGCATATTCGAGTTGAGGACGGACAATGGCTTTGTATAGCATAAGCATCGTTAACTGGCCGCAATCATTTAAACAAGTTCAGTATACAAGCCCAAGCATTCTGTTGGCTTTGTTCACAATGTTGTTCACATGTGTATTCCAGGAGAGATTGGATGACACATGGACACCCAAGTCTTTCTTCGTAGGAACTGGGTCAATATTTGCACCACTAATTGGTATGATGTCGACAGGTTATTTTTAAGTTTCGTAACAGAGAGTAGTTTTGCATTTCTTGGTGTTAAACTTCATATAGTGACTAGTTGTCTAACGATCTAAGGCCATTAGATCGCACTGCAGTTTCTCATGGTCAAAGACGTCGTTAATGACCCTGTAGCATTTAATGTCGTCAACAAAGATCTGGACGGCGGTTTTCTTGTCGATTACTGCAGGTGCATTATTAACGTATATGATGAATGGTAGAGGCCCCAAAATAGATCCCTGGCACACCTGACCGGACAGGTTTCCAAGCTGAAACTTCGCCGCTGATAACGGTTCTATGGCGACGGTTCGTCAAATAACTGTGAAACGACTGGAGCAGCCTTACATTAATACCTACCCCCCAATAATTTGGTTGGGGGGCCAGCTCCCCCCAATAATTTTTTGGTTAACCACAATAACTTTTGAATAGTAGTTTCAGATTTTATAGCAAACTATTAGAATTTCCACTGTTTCTCCCCAATAATTCTTTGCTTCCGCTGAGATGGTTTGCAGTCATCCAGAGCTTTAGGGTATTCATGCGTGAACTTAATAAAGCTCGTAACACAAGAGCGACCACGGATGGATCCGTCCTGGGAGCAATACAAGTTGGCCGGTTCGAAATGGGGAAAAACCTTCTAGAAAATACAATTTTCCAAAACTTTTACACTTGTACGTATGCGAGTGAACAGAGCTATGTAGATGTCCGTGAAGAGAGCTGTAAGCGTATCAGAGTAAAGAGACTTGTACGTATGCGAGTGAACAGAGCTATGTAGATGTCTATAAACAGAGCTGTAAGCGTGTCCATGTGGAGAGAGGGACTTGTACGTATGTGAGTGAACAGAGCTATGTAGACGTCCATGAAGAGAGCTGTAAGCGTGTCAGAGTAAAGAGACTTGTACGTACGCGAGTGAACAGAGCTATGTAGATGTCAATGAAGAGAGCAGTAAGCGTGTCAATGTAGAGAGCTTGAAGCGTGTCAATATAGAGGGAGGGACTTGTACATATGTCAATGTAGAGAGCTGTAAGCATGTCAACTTGTATGTTTGCGAGTGAACAGAACTGTTTAAGATGTCACTGTAGAGAGCTGTAAGCGTGTTAATGTAGATGGGGGACTTGTACATGTGTGAGTGAACAGAGCTGTGTAGGTGTCAATTTAGTCACCCTCCTGCCCAGCGCCTCGGGCCCCTTGTCCAGCGTTCGTTCGCCGTTTCCCAACCGCTGATCAAGATGAACAAAGGCACTGGGTACGAGGGTGTCCACTTGCACAGTAAAATTGTTTTCACAAAAAGTTGTGTTTCCCAAACAACACTTTTCTGGAGATACAATTATTCAAAACGGCACATATTTAACCTTGCTCAAAATTAATCAATAACTTGGTTAGAAATTATGAATGAAGATAAGTTCCTTATCAGGTAAAGGCATCTTGTTTCATTTGTTTCCAAAATAAACGAAGCCCGAAATAAAGAAAAACGTATGCCCCCTTCTCTCCCCAACAAACTTTTCCAAGATAATCTTAGGTAAAATTAAAATATTTATTTTCATTTTCTTGCTTGTAACAATATCATAATTAAATTTATGTCAATACCTATGATTACATTACCAAAACAGTTTAGCTAAAGTCTGGTATTCAAGAGAACTATGATATGTAAAATTGTAGCATGGAGGTACGCAGGTGCTGTTTGCACCGAGAAAAACTTTCGATAACAAAAAGTAAATCAGGACTATAAACGTCATTCACACCTTTTCTTATGTCAGCGTCATTGGGAAAAACTGTTCGCATTTTAATTTCAAATTAAAACCTAATTAAGCCAAATTAAAAGGACTTTGAGAATTTTTGCCCGTATGTTGTGCTGTGCACTTTTTTTCTTTTTGTACCGACCAATCAATAGCGGCATGGACGTGGTTCTCGTTTTTAAAAATAGTGAAAAGTGCCACAATTATAAATCGTTCCGCCATTGACGTCGGTTCCACTCGAATTAAAAAATAATGTTTCAAATTTTTTCGAACAGTAACTTGCTTATCACATTTCAGAGGAAAACTTTCTTTTAACCTAATTGTTGATATTCTACCTGCAGGAACAGAAATGCAGAATAAATTTAATTCATGACAACGCGTTCATCTAAAAATTGTATTTTTTTAAAGTTGAGCTTAAAGGCTCAAAACTAAAATAATGGACCTTTTCAGGACTAAATATTGGCCTTCTAATCTGGCAAATCGACACACTAATACAATCTGAAAAGTTCCCTGTTAAGATTTTCAAAGTAAAAAATGTGAAATTTTCATTTTTCTAAAACAATGGTTGAAGTAATGATCACATTTGCTGAATTCTTTTTTCGCGACAAGCACTCGATGAGTTTTCACATTTACTGGATAAAAATTTATCTGTCCTTGATTCGCGAGTGAAGCGACTGATCAGTTAGTTGACCAAAGGTTATTTTAAACCTCATCTTTTTACTGGTCTTAGTTCATGTTCATAAGATTAATTTCGTAACTTCATCGATTCGAAGTGTTTTCCATGTCAAACTAAACATCAAGCTTTAAAAGCAAATAGGGAACCCTCTTGTAAACTACTGCCAATGTTAACTCTCGAAGTTTTATCTGCGGAATTGTCTAAATTGTTTCATTTTTATCGTCGTTATCATCATCATCACCATATGGTTATCATCATCGTTCTTTATCACCACTATTATTACCATAACAATCATCATCACCATATGGTTATCATCACTGTTCTTTACCACCACAACCATCAATACTAAAGCCATCATCATCATCATCACCATACAGCCATCATTACGTTGTTTACCACCATCATCAATACCACAACATGCAATTATCATTTATCACTATGACTTGTTCAACCGTACTTAATTGAATGTTTCCAGTTGCAATAGACAAAAGAATAGGTATAACAAATTTAATCTGCATTTCTGTTTCACTCAATGTCGGATGAGAGCTTTTAGCTTCAACACACTTTTTAAGTTGTTAACAACTCCTACTGAACAATCGAAGAATGAAATTTCTGTCACGTTTGTGTCTATTCATTGAAAGAATTATAGTTTGTCAGTTATGGCGTTCGTCAACTTGGGCTAGCTGGTGATTGTCAAATTACAGAATTTCACACTTGCTGCACAGTCCTGGCTTTTGTCTCCTGACTTGAAGGGCAGCTCTTGTAGCAGTCTCAAATACTTCTCTGACTCCCTCTTTTGTCTTTGCTGAACATTCAAGGTATGCAAATGCACTTATCTTATCAGCAAATGATCGTCCCTCTTCAGTTTTAACAGGCTCTTGTTTCATCTTGGCTAGCTCCCTCTTTGTATTTTCATCATTTCTTAAATCTTTCTTGTTTCCAACCAGGATAATTGGTACATTTGGGCAGAAGTGCTTTACTTCTGGCGTCCATTTCTCAGGGATGTTCTCTAAACTGTCAGGACTATCGATTGAGAAGCACATCAGGATAACATCGGTATCTGGATAAGACAGTGGCCGCAGACGATCGTAGTCCTCTTGCCCTGCTGTATCCCATAAAGCTAACTCTACTTGTTTTCCATCTACTTCGATGTCAGCAACATAATTCTCAAATACAGTGGGAACATACACTTCTGGGAACTGGTCTTTGGAGAAGACAATCAGCAAACATGTTTTACCACAAGCTCCATCCCCAACAATCACTAACTTCTTACGAATAGCTGCCATTCGAATCAATTATAATATCTGAAATCAAGAAAATGAAGAGTTAACAACTGAAACATCAGAGTGGTGAGCTTAAAAAAAAAACAGAAAGCCACACTACACATAAATTTTGAAAAATTACTTTAAAACAGCTATTCAATTAAGTCAATGTTACTGCATACTTCTTGGAGTCAAGAAAGTAACTATGCAATGCTAATTTTGCCAAAAAAAAATTTCCTGCGAACTTGTTTTCGAGTAATTTTAACTTCGAATAGATTATAAGGCGTATATTCAAATCAACTCAGTTCCCAATTCGAGTCTCTATAGCTCAGTGGCTAGATCATCTGACCAGTAATCAGATAGTTGTGGGTTCGATTCCAGTCAGTGACTCAAAACTTTTTTCCGAGCATTCAACTTGAGGAGCAGTTTCATTCTAGGTATACTCTTGTTAAATCAAAAAGAAAAATGATCCAAACTAATAAACGATTTGAAACGGTAATACGTAATCACAGTCACCATATCATCTAACTATCATCACTCATCCGTGTCATCACCGTCATTCACCCCTATAATCATTAGTAATCCCTTTCGTCCATCCTTATTATCATTACCATTCTTCCTTATAATAATCACTTATCCGTGTCATCACCATCATTCATCCCTATAATCATCATCACCCAACCCTGTCATTCACCCTCATAATTGTCATTACTCATCCCTGTCATTCATCCTTATAATCAACACTCATCCCTCTCAATCATTCCTATAATCATTATCATTCATCCTTGTAATCACTATCATTCATCCTTATAATCATTACCACTCATTCCGGTCATTCGTCGTTGTATCACCACTCATATCTGTCATCCATCCTTATAACGATTATCACTCATCCTTATCATCGCCGTTCATCCTTATATCATAACTCATCCTGTCATAACCGTCATTCATCCCAATTTCACCATAATTCATCCTCATAATCACTCATCCCTGTCATTCATTCTCATAATCATTATCACTCATCCCTGTCATCCCCATCATTCATCCTCATAATCATTCCTCCCTGTCATCCCTGTCATTCATCCTCATAATCATTATCACTCATCCCTGTCATCACCGTCATTCATCCTCATAACCATTATCACTCATCCCTGTCATCCCCATCATTCATCCTCATAATCAATATCATTCCTCCCTGTCATCGCCATCATTCATCCTCATAATCATTATCACTCATCCCTGTCATCACCGTCATTCACCCTCATCTTTATCACTTATTCCTGTCATCACCGTCATTCATCCTCATAATCATTATCACTCATCCCTATCATTCATCCTCATAATCATTACCTCTCATCCCTGTCATCATCATCATTCATTCTCATAATCATTACCACTCACCTCTGTCATCATCATTACTACTCATCTCTATCATCATCATCACTCATCTTCATAATTGCCACTCATTCCTGTCATCATCATTCATCCTTATAATCATCACTCATCCCTGTATCACCGTCACTTATCCTTATAGTCACTACTCATCCCTGTCATTCGTTCTTACAATCATTATCACTAATCCCTGCCATCGTCGTCATTCAACCTTATAATCATCCCTCCCTTTATGTTGTATTAATGTGGGTTAGTTTACGAAAATCAGGCCGGTCGTTTCAAAAAAACTATTTTAATATGTTCATTCTAATGATTACGACTAGAATAACCAATGCAAAGGTTAGGAAGTGCATAAAAAAAGTTTCGCGGCGGCTTTTTGTATACACTCTGTCCAAGAGGGCTTTAAATTGGAATAACATTTTTTGAGATACTGTTTTAAACGCCGAAGGCGCCTTTTGTTAGGGGGATCTGGGGCATGCGCTTACTGGAACAAAACTCAGTTTCCCTACGATTTTACATCTAATAGATATAAAATCAGTTAACCTAAACTTGGTTAAATCGAACCCCGCTAATTTGAAGTGTTTTTCGTTTCCAATCGGAGTTCAACTAACGGGGTCATATTGTGGATCTTTATTTCGTTTTGAAATGGGTTTTCTATCGCATTGGGCAGTTTACCACACGCGTCAAGTTCGATTGCCGTCACATGAAAATGTGCAAGACGTCTGGCGACTCTTGTCAATGAACACAATAGTTGTAGTATGAATAATAGTATCAACAGCCCCTCTTAACACAAGTTGTATGAATAATAGTATTAACAGCCCCTCTTGAACTCCGATGCGGGGAAATTTAATTTCCTATATCGTAACCATTCGAATTAGACAAAGGCCAAGACAAGTACCCCCTACCCCAAACACATAGGGTAGTAAAAAAAGCTGTAAAATGGAGTTTTATTGCAACTGCAGTGCAGCTGCCAGAGTACGCTCGGCAAATTTAATAATTTATGCAGCAACCGATAACGTCAGCGATATCGACAACGAAACTGAAATCGAACAACAGATCAAAGTGGACGCTATTGAGCACGAACGAGACTGTTGTCTGTCACCGTTGGTTAAGACTGAAAAGTTTTCTAAGTCAAAATCCTTGTATTTGTTTTGTGAACTTCATTATATCAGGTAAAATTGACCTTGGGACTTAAAACTTTGGTTCCATATAAATGAGATTTTTGATATATCAGGCATGCACTGTACTGCTACTAACAACATTAGAAAAACACAATACTAAGTCTAATGGTTGTAGCACATGTACAACTATAGTTAACTTCCTTGTTGGAAAAAAAACTAGATAGACAGATTTTCAAAATAACATAGTAAAAAACAATCGCGCAAAAAGCAAAACTGCATGCAGGTTTGTTCCACGATTTCGAAGTCAATACAAACTACACTAACAAGCAATGTTGAAAGTAGCTTGTAATTGGTACAAGCTAGGAGCATTTCTACAGAATTTAAACAATGCTAAAACACGTTTAAAATAAATGACAAAATATCTTACATTTTTGGAAACTCAAAACAGGACTTAAGAATCCATGAAAAAAGATTTACCACATTTACAATGACCGACTTAAAAAAATGTACAAAAAAGAAAAAAGGAAAAAGTTTACTCCATTTTAAAGGCATTTAAAGTTGGCAATTACAAACATTCTAATAACACCTGACTCCTGTTAAGAGATTGTATTTATTTGACTTTTGAATGGTGAATAGTCTAGCTTCGGTGATCAAAAATTTTGTGGAAAAAATATAATTTGACAATGGGTCAATCATTTCCCTATAAATGATTCTGTATCAATTTCAACCGATTTTGTAAATTTAAACCAAAAACAGCCACAAAACTTTTAGTGTCCTAGATCACATGACAAGTTGGATGCACATGAACCACCTAAAGTCATGTAAATACAGAAATTATAATAGAAATCTTCACTGGAAGTGGTTCTATAAAATACAATAATGCACATTTTTGTATGGAAGAAGTCTGTTTCTTTATAATACATTCAAAAGTTTATCATCACAGTCATCTTTGGAGTTAGATTTCCCAGGTTTTATACTTTCATTTATCATTAGGAAACTAACAGCTTGCAAAACCTAGAAACTTCAAAATTCACTCTTGGAACTGTTGTGCACCGTCAACAATGATTATACTACATAAAATTAATGTTTAGAAACTACAAAAGACTCCTTTCTATTTCAGAAAGAAAAAATTTCTCCAAATCTGTCAACTCCACAGCGGTTGCAGGCACTATAGTACAGTTCACACTAAGTCCATCAAGCCACAGTAAAGTTACAGTATAAGACACTTTCCCTTCTTCTTCTTCTTCACTTGAAGGGCAGCTCTTGTAGCAGTCTCAAATACTTCTCTGACTCCCTCTTTTGTCTTTGCTGAACATTCAAGGTATGCAAATGCACTTATCTTATCAGCAAATGATCGTCCCTCTTCAGTTTTAACAGGCTCTTGTTTCATCTTGGCTAGCTCCCTCTTTGTATTTTCATCATTTCTTAAATCTTTCTTGTTTCCAACCAGGATAATTGGTACATTTGGGCAGAAGTGCTTTACTTCTGGCGTCCATTTCTCAGGGATGTTCTCTAAACTGTCAGGACTATCGATTGAGAAGCACATCAGGATAACATCGGTATCTGGATAAGACAGTGGCCGCAGACGATCGTAGTCCTCTTGCCCTGCTGTATCCCATAAAGCTAACTCTACTTGTTTTCCATCTACTTCGATGTCAGCAACATAATTCTCAAATACAGTGGGAACATACACTTCTGGGAACTGGTCTTTGGAGAAGACAATCAGCAAACATGTTTTACCACAAGCTCCATCCCCAACAATCACTAACTTCTTACGAATAGCTGCCATTCGAATCAATTATAATATCTGAAATCAAGAAAATGAAGAGTTAATAACTGAAACATCAGAGTGGTGAGCTTAAAAAAAAAAACAGAAAGCCACACTACACATAAATTTTAAAAAATTATTTTAAAACAGCTATTCAATTAAGTCAATGTTACTGCATATTTCTTGGAGTCGAGAATTAACTGTGCAATGCTAATTTTGCCAACAACTTTTATTTCTTATTAACTAAAATGAAACTAACTTCAAACTAATTCAAATGGTCTATCAAAGAGAGTCATGTGAAGCACATTACAAGTGGCAAGTTTTGATTTAATGTAAAATGTGGTTAGGAAAACAAAAACCATAACTTTACATTTGTGCAGTTATAAATTTTACAAATTAAGGGTTATTTTAAGGTAAATATGATGACAACAAGTTTAGTTTTCTTTTTTTAAATCAAACGCAACAAAAACAGGAATGAACAACAGGCCCTGTTAATATGGCAAGTACTAATAAATTTTAAGAATTATTTGCATGGCTTTAAAGTTTCTCCATGTCATCCCAAAAACTTATCTTTAACATATTAAATTGATTATTAACAATAGAATAAATCACTAAGACTCAGTACAAAAAGGCAGACTTTTTTCTGAAAACTATTTTGATACTAATGCTTAGCTGAGCGCAACAAAAAGTAAAAACAGGAAGAGGGTTTGATTTGAGTGATATTTGTTACAAATACTACTCTAACTACTTCTAAATATCTGATTTGAGTACAAAATACATCTGACTTGATAAATTAATGGTTATCAAATTATTTTTAACATTTTTTAAAAACAATACCAAAATAGCCAACCCATTTTCACATTATGCTTTTGGTTAACATGTACAACAGTGTGTGTACACAGCTTTTAATTTAATTAACACTACATTTAAGGTTTGTCTCACAGCAGACAAAGAGCAAATCTGATTATGCCAAAATTAAGCACATCATTCATCCATCACTTTGTTAAGATGTAGTTAAGATGGTTATACAGCAAAGCAGTTATGATTCAATCAAGTAAGACAGCTTCCACAGCACTGCTGAGGTATCTGCAACCTTTGCTTCAACTGAGGGGAAGCAAACAAGATTCTGCTTACCAAAAGACAGCTCTATCAAGATGTCAATGTTCCTCAGCACTGCAGTCCATATAAGGGGAGTATCACACTGGTGACATCATCTTGTTGCAACAAGATAGGTCGCTGACTTCAAACAGGCAAAAGGAAAAAAATCACCAAATGGTTCATCACAGATGACTGGTGGTGTTTTGAAAAACATGATCTTGATCATTCTAAAACTGGTGAAGAGTGATTTATACTGCATATCTTCAACTCAAGGCTCCAAGTGATAAGTTTCTTTGTAGACAGCCAAAACTTCCATATATAGGAATGCCAAAACAGATGTAAGATTCCATATTACTAACTCTGACAGTAGTTACATGGATGAAGATCATTCAGAGCTTACTGAAAACGCTGGTGCAGAGTAAATACTGAGTGCACTAAATTGAATCAAGTATGTAAGGAGATGGATGGATGGATGAATGATGGCAACACAACTACTTAGTATTCATTCGGCCTGACCAGCAAGTTACTTTCACACCTAAAATTATCGTATACCAGAGCTGAATATCAGCACTCATTCAGGTTCAGTGGTACTAAAAATATGGAATACCCTTCCGCTGGACCCAAGGGGCTGATGATTAAAACAAATTCAAGATTGGCCTTAAAAGATATCCTAGATCTCACTAATTAACTTAATTTTATATCAATACTGTTTATGTATGCATGTTTTTCTCAAATTGTTTTGCAATATTATAACTTTTTTATTGTAAACATGTTTTTGTCTGTAAGTTTATTTTAAACAGGGCACCATTCAAACCAGCTTTGCTGAAGTTGGCACCTCTGTATAGATATTGTTGTGAATAAGAAAAACAAAAACCTAGAAAGCTCCAATCAAGTTTCAGACTGCTTTTGCTACTCTTGACTTGCACAACCTTGAAAAAAATTAATAATGCCAAGCAACTGACACTTTTTTCCAAATTGTTACTTCTTTCTACAAGAATACTAGCCTTTACTAATGACTAAAAATGATTTTAGGCAATTTTTTTTGTTAACGAAAGTTTTCTCAGGGTTGACTAACATTGATGAAAAAACATGTTTGGTTTTCTCCAACATCCCTACCCTCTAATTTTGGCATTAACAAAACTCTACAGTGGCTTATCCTACCATTAACTAGAAATAACACAGGTAATTAGCATTTTCTAGTTACAAGTCTCTCTTAGATTGTTACCAGAGTATTATTAAAAGCTCATGCCAAAATTTTAACAACAGTGTATATTCAACCCCTTAAACTGAACTGTCAACTACTTCACTTCACTGTGAACAAATGGTAAAAAAGACATGATGGAACTTCCTAACGGTGTCTTTCACAATTTCATTCACGACCTTACCGACTTTGTACAACCGACTGTTTTTTATTTCCGGAAAGTGTTGCTACTGAATAAAAGTTTCCCAACACACACTAATACAATAAGCAACATTTTCTAAAATAATACCTAATTATTTTATTAAATTGATATTTAACACAAAGACTACTCTATGTACGATCTGAAGAATTAACACCATACCAAACAGCGTTTTTATATACCCAATCGTGTTAAACGCTTCCAATAAACAACAGCAGTCTATGCTTGGCAATTTTGAGCCCGTTGGTTCAAGATCACTTCTCGTTTTCCACAAGCTCACTAGGGTCTGAATTTGCGGCTAGAAATTCCAAAATAGTTGCGAAATGGCAAGTGAAGTTTTCTAGCAGCTAAATAAATTTGTGTTCAATACGTAACGCCAAAATGATACAAAATAATCGAGAGAAATAATAAAAAAACTTCCGTTTGAAGGTGAATTTTGACTCTCTATGCTTGACAAAAGTTTAAGTTGGGAAAAATTTAGGATGACCACAGAGTGATAAAAGACCATTCACGGCTAAATGCCATAGATCAAACCGGCTCTCGCAGCTAGCTACTGCTCGGCGCTCAGTAATTTCTCAACCAAGAATCCATCGACGCGATAAAAGGCGCTTTACAATAGCAGGCGCGACAAAATCAACTCTTTAGTATTCTCTCGACAAACTCAAAGGTTATCAAAAATACACTTAACTTGAAATGTAAGATACCGTACTTCTATAAGCCTCAAAAAACAGGGCAACCAACGGTTCAAACGAACCCGGGGCAAACTTGTTTGGTAACTGCTATACCTTCTAAAGGATTTATCAAACAGAACAGCCACCAATGAACTACATACTACATGTTAAGAGTTTCCAAGTTAATAAAAAACGTTATCCTTTGAAATCTACCCGTTATCCAAGCTACTAGCGAACTCTGAATGAGCAGAGAGCGCAGAGGTAGTCAAGGTATTGTATCGGCAGAACATTTGCATTCAAGAGTTTTAACTACGGTATCCATTTCCTTCTCATTCCGTGCCTACAAGCACATAAAAGGTCCTCGAATGTCACTGAAATATCTCAATGGCCATATGTTACAGCTACATTGCGTTTGACGCAACTTACCTGCACGAATTTAAATAAAATTCAACTTCTTCTTCCCCTCACCACACAAACTCTAATGAGGAAATGGCCGAATCTGAACGCGAACCACTACGCCACACCTTCAATTTATCCTATAGGGGGGTCAGCCTATTTGTAGGAACTGACTTCATATCATACACCCCAAATAGAAGACAAGCTGTAATTGGTCGAGACACAATCAGTTTGTGGTTGAGTGGCGATGAACAATCGATTAGCATTGTTGCCAATCGTGACACAGTTTATATTTGAATCAGGATATAAAAGTTTGCTGAATGCTGAGTCGCGTGATTTTTATGTAAAACAAAAAACTTATTTAACGGCCAAAGTTAAAAGTTCTTAAAGCATTTACAAAGCATACAATTTTGCTAATATTGACTGAATGTTTTCACGTTAATAATGAAGCTCTGTAATTGTACAATTATCTATCAAATTATTTGGAAACGACGTTACTGTCAGCTGAGACAGTCACGATGACGGCTTGTTCATGCTTCGAATTTTCGTCGTATTGTTTTTTTTTACGCGCATTGTGATTGGTCTAGGTCTGTTTCTAATAATAGGGCCACCTTATAAACAGCTCCGCGGGGGAAGTAAATACATTCAGTTGTCGAAGGCAGATCGCAGAGTGTTCTGCAAGGAAAAGCGGCAAAATGAGAAAACAAAATACAAGTCTGTCTCTTTAAATTTTCAGCAAAATATTAAAAATTTCGGGTCTTCTTTGGCAATAACGTTGGATACTCAACGAAAATAAAGTGATACGGCTTATCAATTTGATTTTGTACCTACTAAAGATAACATAGATGATAAAGTGACACACCTCCATAATTGCGACATATGACGTTACAAAATTGCCCCTTACGTCTGCTCGCTCTTCCGCCCTCAAGAATCGTTCTCGAAACTAAATTATTCGTGTTAGATTCCGGATTAAAATAGTCGTAGTTGACGTCATTTAGACAAACAGAAGTTAAATGGCGAGAGTTAATCCAAACTTTTGTTGGATAGTGAGGAAGTTAAAAAATATATTTGAATAAGAAGAAATTTGAGTAAAATCATCAAACCGTCCCTCCTGGCAAGGGACTTTGAGGACGAATTTACATCAATTCAAAGTTAATTTTGAAACTTCCCAAAAAATCATCAACTTCAAAAGACTCTTTAAAACTACCAATCTTCAAGAAAAAAAAACTCAAAAATTCATCCAAAAACTCTTAAAATATTCAAGCTGACTTTCCTTCATTCCAATTGTGTTTTAAGCAAAGGGATTTTTTAGATTCAAACCATGGACGGAGATATCGGAAGAAACATGAGGTAAAGTGGCCACAAAGCGCGCTTTTGGTTTACTCCCGCCTTAATAGTAAGCAAAAATCGATAATTCAAAATATATATGAGAAATTGAAATAAACACACACAGTGTAAATTACAGGTAAATTACACTGTGTGTGTTTATTTCTCATATATAATATCCTGGTTTTAACCTTTCTGAGCCTCAAAATTATATTTGCTTTGTGATAATTCAAAATACGACAAGAAATCGTCTCAAAAGTATAAGCTGATACAGAATTCAACTGAAAATGTTACTTTGTTTCATTGCAAAGACGCCACCGTCGTTCTGGGATTATTTCTCGAAGCTCTCTACGCGCTGACGTCAGCACTAAATGGAATCCCATGTTTAAAGTTACAGCGTATATAAGTGTACCGTGGGTGGGACTCTGCGGAGACTCTGCTCTCCTTAACCTACACTCCAATGAGGGGGGGGAGGGGGGAACAGAGAGGGGGAGCTCTATTGGCTCACTATTTTGGAGAAAATGAAGTACTCGTTGTGACAAAAATTCGCGACCAATCTCAGATCTATAGCTGCATTTGTAACAGAGATGTGGTCCAACAAACACTTTTGGACGGCTTTGCTTAAGGCCGGACGTTGCAATTTGAAATGTGTTGCCTTGTTTTTGGTCTGGATTATACTTTCTTGATGAAAAAATAAAGGTCAGTTTTTTTCACGATAATTATCGTCTGGCAAGACATTTTATAATCATCTTTACAAAAATTTAATTAAAGTTTATTTTATATACTATGATTATAGAATGATTAACTGGCGTTTGACTACTTTCGTTTAATAATTACCTTATAGCAACCTGAACGAGAGCCAAGAAGAGCCAATAAATTTCATACCTTATTTTTTGCAGACTTATTTTCCATTCAGACTTTTTTTTGCAGACTTATTTTCCACTTCAGAATTTTTTTGTAGACTATATAGCGAGTATTAGCAGCCACTAATAGTAGGCAGTAAGGCCACAAAGGAAGCGGGCATCACCCCTTACATCTACCTTAAGATCAGTAATAGTGAGTCGATAGTAAGCAGCCACTAATAGTTGACACTAGGGCCATCATAGGACGCGTAGTGAGCCTTAGTGTTAGCAGCCACCAGTGGCCACAAAGGTAGGGGACATCTAGAAAATCAGCACGGGAAAGAAAGGCAAAAACCTATATGACTAGAAGAAAACACATTATTCATTACTGACTGTAGGAAAACAGGAGGCTTACAAACGGAGCCTAGCTGTAGGTTTCCGCCGGTTGAAAAATGCACTACAGGCCCGTAGCTGGGCAGAATGTTGTGTTTTTTTTTTTGGGGGGGGGGGGG
>JAOBRD020431637.1:0-18661 GCA_027575215.2 Hydrozoanthus sils | reverse complement strand
TGGAGCTCCTCGAGGGGTCCTGCAAATAGCATTGGGTTGGCTAATGTTACGGTTATCTGCTAGTCCTCGTTTAAATATTTTTCATTCATTTCGAGCGATACTCTAATAAAGCTCAAGTTAATGGCATTTGTTAACGGAGAAGTTTATCTAAAATCCTATCATAAAGCTGATTTAAGGTCGCAACAGCCGAGTTTCAATTTCATCAAAGTTTCGTTTTACGTCGACTTCTTATTTTTCTTCCAGCACCCAAAAAATTAAAAATTCAGAGAAAGTAGCGTAGCGTATAGGTGAGGAAGTTGCAGTTTCAAAAGATATTAAAAATAATAATGGTGCTATAAGGACTTTAGAAATCGTAAGTTTCCATCTTCACAAGCTGACGGGCATTGAAAGTAGTGTGGGTAGGAAATCGCGCTCTGTTGCCATGGCAGCCAACAACAAAAAATCGCTACGTGCGTGGCAGCTTTTATTTCCAAACAAGTATCGGCGTCAAAAAATCGGGAAGTCGGCTCGTGTGTAGCGGCCTTTAAAATGGATCAAGGCAACTGTACCTCGCTGGATCGAACAGTAGAATATTGCAAAAAATTGGATCCAACTATTTCAAGCATTCCCTAAGCACCTCATCGATGGCAGATTTAAGCATTAAGTGGATGACGGGAGATAATGGAAGAACTTTGGCCCTATGTGCTACCCAGATGGAAATATTTTTTTCTTGGCGGCTATTATTCACCAGTGTAACATCGCCTTTTGTGCTGTGATAAACAAGATTTTTTTCAGTTGTTTTTATTATAATTCTTTCTTGCTGACTATTGTATCGGCCAATTAAATACAGCATCTTTGTGCTTCCGCTTGGTTTGTATACGAATGGAAAATAACTACACATTGACCCAATATTTAACAATTTATAATGAAGAATATTTTAAGAACATTCGAGACCGAAAACCTTTTAAAATTATTTAAGAAAATTCTGCCTTGTCCTAAAATTAGACGTTCTTGTTATAGAAGAGTATAATGATAACTCAGAGATTGGTTCAAACACTTTTCTTGAAAAATATGCCACGGCAATCTTTTTCAGATTTTTTAAATGGTCTTACATAACTGATGACGGGTAGAGTCAGAAATGCTTTTGGATCGCTGTCAACTCCAGACTGTGCATTTTCTTGTCAATTTTAATAAAACTTTTCCAGTAAAAACATTAGCAAGGTCGTGCATGCGGTGCAGCACATCCCAGAGCAAATGAATTCGATTGTGATTACGAAAAAAAAAACCAAATTAGTGAAAACAATTGCACGACGTTCAACAATGCTGAAATAGGTCAAAGTGCAGAGACTTGAATTTTTCCTCTATGTATCGATTGTAAACTCCAGTCAGTCAAGGCAAACAGGATCCCACTATCAGTACATATTTAGATTCTTGTCATTCCTTACAAGTTACATCAATGTATAAACTGAAATGCCACTCCCACTACGTCTTTGAAACAGAAAATGACAGCTACATGTAGCTTTCGACGTTAAGCAAAACCAAACTAGCATCTTCCTTTATTGCACAGTTCCTTGAAAAATATTAAATAAAAAAAATCTGAATGCAGGGCTATTACAACAACATCATATTTGGGCAGGTTTAATGGCAATATTTCGAGTAGCCATGCTACTCTTTATCTTGCCAAAACTGGAGCTCCAGCTTTGGCATGATAAAGAGTAGCACGGCTACTCGAAATATTGCCATTAAACCTGCCCAAATATGTTGTTGTTGTAATAGCCCTGCATTCAGATTTTTTTTATACACACCGAGGGTGACGTCAGTTACATGCATCTCTAAACAGGAGAACCAACATCCATTTTATCTTGCGTCGTGTAGTCCTTTGCATTCAAAATAATTTATATTAAATAAACTGTATCTAAATCTCTCGCGTACCAGCAACAAACTAATCAAAATGCGACATGGAGATAAACGTAACTGGTTGGGCAAGGAACTCAACTAATCAACTAATAGAAAAATGCCGAGACGCCGCGCCCAGAGACGTTGAAAGGAAGTTGCCCACGAGTTCAAACATAGGTCGCTCTTATATTAATATCCATTAGAAACGGGAGGTTCTGATACTTGAGCAAATAATAAAACCACTCGTCAAATTGCTTTCAACTTCTTTTCACGGAAACCGCTTTACCTCTTACTGAGGAAGCGATTATTGTTCATTGCTTGGTTGGGTGGTTAGGACGGGGAGTGGCAGTTCTTGCTGAACACCCTTCCAAGTTACTGACACAGTTTTAATTCATTTCGAGCGGTATTCTAATAAAGTGTAAGTTTAAGTGGCATTTGTTACTTGAGAAGTTTATCTTAAACCCTATCATAAAGCTGATTTAAGGTCGCGACAGCCTAGTTTCACATTTTTCAAAGTTTCGTTTTATGTGAACTTCCCCTTTTTTCGGTGTCCTTCCAAGAGTTCTTTCTGCGCCTCAAACATTAAAAATCAGTTCGTTAAGTCTAAAAAAGGCAACAAGGCAACTGTACTTCCTGTGATCCCTCTCTTAAAAGCGCTGAAGCAAACGATCAATTAGAACAGCTTCTTTTTAGCACGTTAACTGGAAAAGTGACAGGAATCAAACATTGCAAAAATTGGATCCAACTATATTTCAAGCACTTCATAAGAATCTCTGTCAATTGATTAAAACGAATACTGACTTAAGCATTAACTAAGAAGTCAAAGAACAGGAAAGAGCGGATGAACTTTGTGATGGCTCTACATAAAGAGGACATGATGATGAAGAAGGAACTAGATTTCAGACAAAAAATAACACGCATTAATAATCCCGGCCTGCGCCTTGGCCAAAAGTTCAAAAAGAAAATTCGACCTACGGCATTTCGTGTAGGCACCATTTTCTCGCGATATGATCTCGTTAGTCTTCATTTTAACTGAATTTGAAATGCTATCCTGTCATGATTGTGGTCAGAGCAAAAAAAAACAAACCTAACCAACATAGAAATATAGCGTCAAATTGAAGCGAAACATAAATTAATAGTCTGTCAGTCAACATTTTCATCGAGTTGCAGTCAGTATTGAAAGCCTAAATTCTCAATTTGCAAATTTGAATTGCCTAACCTTTTTTGCAGGTTAACTTCAAAATTTGCAGCGATAAGTCTTAAGGAGATTTCAAATGTTTTAACGAGAGACAACATTCAATCGGACAGCTTTTGCGAAATGATGGCAGACCCTTTTCGTGATAACACGTTTATAGATTTCTGGGTTCCCGCACGTTCCAACTCAGGAAATTTAAGACCTTTTTAAGACTTAAGACCCAAAACTTTCCAAATTTAAAACCTATGCTCCTCCAAAATTTACAAAAACTCAGTCTGATCAATAAATGACAGGTACTGTTTTGGGATGGAATGCTTCTTAGAGGTATTCAGTGTGCGTGATATTAAAGCGAAATAGCCAGAAAAAGCTTCAAATTATAACCAGTGGAAGAAACACTTTTGACTTAAAATCAAACGTAAGACACTTTAAGACCCAAACAAAGAATTGTCGAATTTTTAAGACCTTTTCAAGGCCTTAAAAACCAAAAATTCAAAAATAAGACTTTTTAAGGACCCGCGGCACCCTGGATTTGGTTGAGCTGTGAAAATTGGTGAGGACGATTCAACACTTTCAAAAAAGTAAAATATTTCCCGTTCCGATGATTAACGAACGAGCAACAGCCGGCTGTCTTTCGTTCACAGCCCAACAAGAATTGTGGTCAACTAACACCATTTGGCCACTAAAAGTGTTCTAGATTAAATTTATGGTCACTAATTCTATACTTTTCTTGACTTTATTGAGTACTCATACCACGTTTTTCGCATTCTTCATCGGACCAACGGAAATTCAACATTTTTCTTGGTACTTAGGCGCCAGCCATATTGTTTGGAAGAGTACGACACAAAACCAACAAGTTCACACCTAGGGAATACCTGTGCTTCCTCAAAGTTCACACCTAGGGAACAACACTCTCCAACCATAGTTAATAACTACGGACTAGTTAAAAAAACCTAGTTAAATGCCTTTATTAGCAACTTTCTTTGGTTTTCTGGTCTTTTCGCACACAAAACACAAAAAGTAGCCAGTCAAAACATTCTCACTAACACCTGAAACAAAGAATGTGTTCATGGTTTAGGGGTTTGTTCAATCTACAACAAAGCATCTTTGTACAATCTCTGCATTTCCCTTTTGAGGTTTGCCGGCTTTCCTAACCAGTCCGTGTATATCAATTATGTAACTTAAGATCGACCGGAAAAAGCAGTACTTTCAAAACAATATGGCTGGCGCCATCATAAAAGCGGCCCGGCTGTTTGTTTTGTATTTATCATACTCATTTTAGATTGCTCACAGATATTGTTCTAACTGTCACTGATAGCTGAGCAAATGCGTCACTTGGCCCTTCGAGTGGATTTAATACGCTGCTTGTTTTTGCTGTTGATTCCTGTAGTTATCACGGTTTCTGTAATTGTCTCTGTCACGATCTCTGTACTGGTCACGCTCTCCACGATTGTCACGCTCTCCACGATTGTCTCTTTGGCCACGGTGACGGCCGCCTCCTCAAAGGAGAAAAAACAGTTATTCAAAAGAGAACACAACATTTGAGAGGCTAACACGATCTTTCTAACCAATTTCAAAGCAGGTTTACCTTGCCCCTTGTAGTTGAAAAAGCCGCCGTGTCTTGTCTCATAGCTACGTTCATTGTTTTCAGTCAGCTGGTTCACCTGGTGATGAAGATTATCAAAGCTGAGTTAAAAGCATTGCCGTTATCGTCGTCATTTACACATCACGGTCACCATCATGGACTTCATGGTCATCATTACCACCTTCACAGTCGCCATTATCATCATCAGCCATCATCATCACCACTGTGGCCATCACTATCATGGTCAACGTCATCATCATCACCATCACTTTTATCATCATCATGGCCATCATCATCACCATTACTGTCATCATCATCACTATCATTATCACCATCACCATCATGGCCATCATCATCACTGTCATCATCACCATCATCATCATCATCACCATCATGGTCATCATCACATCACTGTTATCATCACTATCTTCATTATCATCACCATAATGGCCATCATCATCACCATCACAGTCGTTAATAATACCATCAGTCATCACTACTATGACCATCATCATCACCCTCACAGTGTTCGTCACACAATCACAGTCTCCATCACCTGACCAGTCTTCGTCATCACCAAAACAGTCATCATAACCAACATGGTCATTATTATCACCATCAAGATCGTCATTAACATAATCAATCATTGCATCACAGTCATCATCATCACCATCTTGGTCATTTTCGTGATCACCTTAATTCATCCATCAAAGTTAACTTATTATGGACAAATCAAGCACTATATTTCCTTTAAGGCGTGTTCACACTAAAGATGCAGACGCAAGAAAAGGAAATGGACACCTTACGCTCGCCGTTTCCTCTTGATTCACAAATTTCCAAGTGTGAATGGAAGTGCAGTTGCATGTCTAGTGTGAACACACCTTAAGTAGTGCTCAAGCCGAGGATTGCGAGGGCCTGCGGGGCTAATTCAAGGTTTGAGCTAATTAAGGGGGAAGGTGGCTTTGTAGACGAAATACGGTAGTTCAGCTACAAAAAATTATCTGCCTAAGGTATACGAGTCAGTGATCTGTTTTGCTTACCTTCTCCGCTAGCTGCAGAGCCAGACTCTGGAGCAAGGTGGGTTCTGCCTCGTGATGCATAACCACCGTCTGTGTCGGTTCATCCCAAGAGGCCTTGTGAGGTTGAAGATTAAAAAGACGTTAGGTTTGCACGAAACAACTTAACTGCAGCTTGACACACGTCGTCATTTTGATATCTGCATCTAACTAGAGATTGCAATCCAAGTTTTAATAAAGATATTAACATCATTGTTATAAGCAGCTTAGTTGTAATAGCTTAAATATAGCCGCTTAAATCGAATATCGACTGAAACTTAATTATTAACATGAATTAAGTGGTGGTTCACTACACGCGGTTTAAGGGAGTCAACCGCCACACGAATGCCATACGATGCATAATCAAAAAAACAAATCTTCGTAATTATGAAACACACGTTAATCATTTAAGAACGAAACTATTCAGACATTTAGATTTTCAGACAAAACAAAAGGTCGGAAAATGTAATCGTCCGAAAATACTTCCGAGCACTTTAAAATATCACAAGATTTGGAAGCTTCATGTGGTCAGGAACTCTTTTTATTAGACTTTCAAGTAGTTTTGCAACTATGGTTCATACTCAGGGTTTGTCTCATTTCTTGAATCGAACTCTTTCACTTCTCTTGGCGTGTTCGGCGTTTCGTAGGCTTGGTATTGTTTATAAACCAGTTGAGTTTTGAATTTTTAAAGATTTTAGTGTCATCGTTTGTCCTAAATTAACGGGTAAAAATGTCCCAAAGACCGAATATTTTCGTAATTAAAGTATGTTCTCTGATTCGCAGGCGCTACTAACGTCCGTTACATTGACCGAGTGGAAACTGGTATTTAACATCTGCATGCAGTTTAAGTTGAAATTGCTTCTCTACTGTACTCCAAAGTCAACTATCAATTTCAACAACAAATGTTAGATTAAAATCAAATACATTTCCTAATACGTCCCAATTTAAACAACTAAAATTAACGCAAGTTTGGCTAGAGTGCGAGTTTTTCAAGAATCAAGGCTCCAGAAAGGATTTGAATTTGCTACTTTTTGTGAATAATCAAGGTTTTAGTTAAACCTCGCGCATGTTTGGAAGCAGGAGGATAAAATGTAGGCACACAAATGCTGTACAGTTTAGGCTATCAAGAAGCTCTTGAAGGAATGCTGTATTGCCACGCTCTACCAACGACGCAAGCTGCTAACGGAACACCTTTTCAAAGAGATGAAAGACAATAGCAACCATAAGTTACTTGTAGTATTGTGTGACAAATAAATTATCGTTGCCGTGAGATGATAGGAAAAGCTGACGTTTCGAGCGCTAGTCCTTCGTCTGAGCATCTGATGTGACGAAAATTTATTTATCATACAATACTACAAGTTTATATCCACTAGCCGACGCATTCAAAAGTTTTTTTTAAAAACTATATACCAAAGTTACATGGTTTTTGCCGGCACGTAAAATTAGTAATGTGGCCCTAAGGAGGAAGCGCGATTTCAACATACCATGTTGCCGGACAAATAAATTTAAAAATTGCTTTATTATGCAAACTGCAGCCATTTTCTAAGTTTTAAAGATATACATAGAACTTTTTTAGCTCTTTCGTTTACCTTTATAACCATTTAGTAATTGTATATATACTTGTAGAGTCCCTAATACAGCTCTTTGGCTTCTATCTATTTATCTCTTCTTGAAAATAAACACGCAGCTCAGTCCAATAATCTCACCTGCAGCTCTTCATTGATAATCATCTTGCTGATAATGCTGTGAACCACCGATGAGGGGAGTTCAAACATCTCTGCCAGCGTGTGCAGACACAAGGAGTCGTACACACGGCTGTAGGTGAACAGGTATGTGCGCAGGCTCTCCTCCTGGACTTTTCTGTGGTGAACAAACCTTTCAGTTTGGAATATTTATCACAGGCTACACTCAAACCTCTCTACAACGGACACTTTTGAGACTGGCCTCAATTGCCCGTCTTAGAGAGGTTTCAGTCTTATAGAAACTCAAGTTAATTTGACATCATTCCAATATGGAATATATATCACTGGCTACAGTCATACCTTTCTGTCCACCTTATAGAGACTCAAGGTAATATGACACAAGTCCTGTTTGAAATATTTTCACAGGATATAGGATAACCTTAGCAGCTATATACGATAACCTTAAAAACTATATAGGATAACCTTAGCAACCGTATAAGTTAACCTTAGCAACTGTATAGGATAACGTTAGCAACTGTATAGGATAACCATAGCAGCTGTATAGGATAACCTTAGCAATTATATAGAATAACTTTAGCAACTGTATAGGATAACTTAGCAGAACTGTGGTTCCAAATCTATGATCACTGGGGGTGGTAGACAGAACTGTAGATCCCTCTCTAAGATCACGTGGGGATGGTAAACGTGACCAACTCTCAGGGAGCTCTGGCATCATCTGTGCAACAATCAACCACACTTAATACAAGGCAGCCATGTGTCCCAGAAGAGCCTGTCAATTTCACCACAAACTAGCCTAGTTCTAAGAAACAAAACATCTCAAAACAACAGCAAGGCGTGGTAAACAGTTTTATGACAATAAGTACTACTTTTAAATGAATCAATTCAAAGCTCAACTCATTCACTACCACTTGCACCAAAGCAACAAACTTTTGACAAAATTATCCATTGGCAAAGGCAAAACTTTTGAAGTTTTCTTTTGAATCCTTACCTTGCAAGCATTAGTTTCACTGCAGGCCCATCATGGAACAAGCTCCAGACCTTAAACAACGTCATTTGCGACATTAATATCAACACTTACTTTTCTACTCTTACAGAACAAAACAGTCAAAGCAAATAGGAAGACTCGATTAAAAGCAAAATCACTGCCTATTAAGTTGAATGGTTAACAGGACATGTCTCTTTGGAAGGCCATTCCAGATGATTAATCCAAGCTTTTAACAAAAATGAGCCACTTAGACTCGAGGAAGGATTTAGCTTTTTTAGTTTTTAACAAAAGTCAAACAAAATTGGCTCTAAAAGCAACAAAATTGATCTTCATCCCCATAAACACACATTAAAATCTTACTTTTTCCTGAAGCCATAAAAACGTGTTAAGGTTTCATTCTGTCTCTCAAATGTAGGAGGCTGGACAGTCGGAGCTTTTAATATTGTAAATTGCTCCTTGTCTGTTTTTGGTTTCGTCTTTGTCCTTAACGTTAGTCAGTAGATGTCATAGCGTAGAGAGACAGGACGAAACAACGAATACAAACGGGCGACTAGAAATGGTGATTTTAGCAATCACACTGCTGAACATCACTGACTCACAAACCACACTACTGACTGGGACTCGGCAAAATGCTTGACTTAAAGTACTAACTATTTTCAACGACTGGCACTGGAAAACTGGTTTTATTACTAACTTAGAATGGACTCCACTCAACAGGTGTCAACATTTACCAGCACCCTACAAACAACTCATTCACAACATAGAAAACAGTGAACGAAACAGAATGAGCTAGCTTCACTTTACGGATCGAAAACCACCTATCACGAAACATAACTTTAATCCCACAACCAATCACATAACAACTAAACCAAACAATCAATATTTGACTGCCAGACTATATTAGTATTCAACTGACGCGCTATTCCTCACTTGACTCTGAAGATGACTTCCACAAAGGTTGTCGAAACGTCAGTCACTTACACCGACAACAGTCTTTCTCAGGACTACACTAACCCGGACAACCTCACCATACGATCTACTGTTACTCCTGGGTTCAAACCATTGACCATAAAAACTACAGACGACCTTACATGCTAAGAAAAATGCTGTTGCAAACAATTTCATTATCAACTAATGCTCTCAATAATTGCAAAGAAACAACATAACCTGAAATCCTGTTATACCTTAACATTGAGGATGAAGTCCCTGCAAGCTTTCCAATCACCTGTCATCATGGCCTTTGAGGCTGCCACCACATGCTCTCGCATCGTCTCCGGGGGTCCTGCAAGGAAAGAAGTTCAGCTGTTCAGGCCAACAACAATTGGTTTTGCAAAAACACTGCCTTTTCAACACTCTTCATGTTTTAATTAATATCTCATTCTCGTACATTAACTGGTTATCTTTAAACAAACTCATACTACTGCACATAAAATGCTCTTCTTTTTCTTCAAATTTTTTAATTTTCGTTTTTTCTTACCCTAAGCACTACTTCAATTAGAGGTGAACGCACCCCTACAATTTACTATATCTTTAACTATGGGAAGGATTCTCAGATACAATTGACAAATAACAGTAGTTAATGACATCTCCCTAAAGCATTTGCATACGTTGATAATTCGGTGCTAAAGTTGATTTAATGCACTAGTACCTTATACTGTTATGTGTCCACGAGTAAAGCACTATTGTATACTCTTCACATATATGGTTGATACAGTCAATTAACAGAAAAAGACCAGCCCCTTGGCAAGATTTTTTAAAAAGAGAGATTAAGCACTGCGGAAGCTGCAAATGGCAAAATGTCAGCTCGCCCTCTAAAATCATGTCCTCGACGTTCTTGGTTAAGCTTTATGTACGAGGGCATGAAGCTTAAAAACCAGAAAGTCTGCAAAAAAATATGTCATGTGACCTCTGGCGTTTGTGGGGTAAAATATGTGATGCTTTTAATCTCTCTCAAGACAATTTTCCTCAATTTCCTGACTAGAATCAGATGTCATTTTAGATAAAGCGTCCCTATCTCAGGAGAGTTTCCTTGGCATTGACAGACTGATGAACGTTTACTCCTTTAAAGTAATGCCCAGAAAAATCCAGACTTTTTCCAGATCTTTGCTTTATTTTCAAGACTTTACAGAAGTATTTTGGATTTTGATATACAGAATTTTCCAATTATCTGTAAAAGTCCTGTATGCACCACATACAAGGATCTGCATTGGGGCAGGAGGGCTTATTAATGAACCAGTTAGGCCACTTGAAAGGACAGTTGTAGGATCGTCAGACAGTTATTGAAGTCCACATACCTACAAGTGGCTGTTTTTCACTTAGACGCAGCTGGTAGTGGAAGCTCTTGCTAATGATTCGACGACGATAATCAAACTCATGGGCTGAAACAAACAAGTAAATTGCTTTAATACCAAAAACACATAAACAAAAACATTTGCAAAAAACTGAGGTGATAAATCTTACCAGCCATATATGGAATCTCCAGCAACATGGCTGAAGTGAGGTAAACACATTCCAGTAACTCCAAGTTGATATGCATGTGGAAAGGCATCTGAAACGTCAATTTTTACGTAGTTAGTGCCAAGTAAAGAGAATTTAGTGACAGAATCTGTCAACCAGTTAACTCACTAATACACCAAACTGCGAACTGACTCTTCTATAGTGTTAGGGAGCAAGTGGATGGCTTCCCAACCAGGGCTTGAAATAACAGCTGGATTATGTCCGGTCAGAGTCGAGCATTGTCCAGACAAATTTGTGAAAATTCAATTTTGAGACATTGACAGTCATGATGGAAATTGTTCAATCTTAATATGTTCCCGAAAAGAAAATGGTATCAAACTAGATATATTTTTGGTTGAGAGCGAGTTGCCAGTCGTGACCGCAAATTGGCTACTGCTGGATTGTAAATTGCTCTTCAGATGCCTTGATGTGCCGAGAACAACCCACATAGCATTTGGTGTCAGCATGAGCAAAAAAAGGACCTAGAATGAGTGTCTAATGAATCTGACCACCTTCTTCCAATAAAACACTTGCAACTAGTTGGGATGGATTTAATTTGTCCTACCAAAAACGTGTATGTTCAAACAAAATTATGTTTGACCAGACAATGTGTTCGGCACCTGCCCAATAGTTATTTCTAGCCCTACCATCGCTACACGAGAGCATGTTCGCAGGCTACTTCGAAGTAGTGAGTAACTTTTGTCTAAACTCAAACAGTGTTGATCAACTTTTTGCAAAGCATTATTCTCATTAAGTTCATCAAACATCCATAATTTGCTCTGAAGGAAACAGTTATTCACTTAAACACGAGGTTCCAGGATGAAAGTCGTGAGCCCAGGGGTTTCACACGTTTAGTTACCAATCATCCGCCATCAAGTTAACATCTATATTAACTATAAAGGTCTCTTCTCTCTGCCAGCTGTGGCGTGCTTTTTGAATCGCTGGTCTCTCTCTTATGCGAATTTCGGGTTGAAAGTTTTATTTCAACTAAGATTAGATTCACTACAACAAGAAAGTTAAAGATCTAAAGTTTGAAAATTATCTTCAGTCAAGGCTTTTCTCGCGGCATTTTCAGAACTTCGACCCGCTTGTACTGCCTGCTTCGACCTTGGTCAAGTTGCTGGATGTGTATTTATGGAAAAGTTTTAGTTCGATCTGCCGATGTTTCTTGGCTGGCCTCCAAAAACAACCTTTCTCTTTGAGAAATTCTTTCACTCCAGAAGGACAATTTTTTTCTTGGAAATGGGATGGCTCCAAGATGCGAAAATCACGGCCTCAACAGCAAAGTGTGAAACAAAGTATGCATGAGTGCAGTTACATACAGGCATACATGATCACTGCGGCCATGTCATCGGAATTTTTGATGATGGGATTGGACACTAGGTTTAACTATACATTTGAACCAGCTCAGTAACCTTTTGTTTTTCTTTTGATCTGTTGCTTTGCTCTTCTTGTATTGTACTATACTGTAAATCTCCTCCAAACACGTAGTTATTGAATTATTTCAAAATAAAGCAAATAATCTACAGTTGTGTACAGCTCATACCTACTTCTGATCCTTGCCATGACGGTATATGGCGCCAAAGTCTGATTTTAATTTATTAGCATCACAACTATGAATTTTAGTTCCTAAAGCAAAACTTCACAGAATAAAATAACGACAAAATATGGGCCTAGATCGATGTTCTTGTGAAGCAGGCAGGAATTTCGAATTGCTCTGGCGATAAATTTGGTTTGTTCTAATTTTTATCAGCAGCTCTTCATGATGTACCCATACCAGTACAAAGGTATTATGCCAATGACTTTATTTACCATTAAAAAATGAAATTGTTACACGATTATGGTGAAAATGACTTCGAATTGTTGAAAGCGGATCGTTTCTTTTATCAATGGCTGCCACTACACTTCAAAATTTATTCAAACGCCAAAAAGGGGGCGGGTTTATCCCTTGATACTGGAACCTTGTGTTTAAAGAAACATTTGAATTTTAAAGGGACAAAAGAAATCTTCTCTCCGGAGGCTGGTTATTAATCTGACGAATTAAATTACAAAACAGTACTCAAGGCAGGAAATGGAAATAAGCAAGGAGTTTAGTTCGTCCTTCAAAATCTTCTCAGTTTTATTTCAGGATGTTTTTGTTCAAGGAGATCCTCAGTGAAAACCAACAAATGAGTGACTTAAAAAATCGTATTCATATGGTGTGACGTCATTATGACAGCATTTGATGTCAAACAAGAACAACAAACACAATAATCGATTCTGCTTCTCATCTTCGACAAAGCTGAGAACTTGTTACAGTGACATAGAAATAACAAGTGTTTCAGGTGAATCTTTAAAATAGAGTGGAAGGATCATGTCACCATTCAAGAGCTACTGGCAGAAGCAGGCATGAAGCCTTTGGCAAGGAGGTAAAGTGATGCAGATGAAAGGCCACATTTTAAGACAAGACAAAAGAAACGACTTTAACACTGTAATTACATGGATGCCTGATGGGAAAAGGAAGAAAGTAAGACCTAAAACGACCTGGCAAAGAACAGCAGAGAGAGGGAAAGGGGAACAAAGCAATTTGGCGGTCATGGCAAGAGGCAAGAACTGCAGCCAACAGAAGGAGGCCTTATAAATGCGCCAGGAAAGCATGTAGAAGATAGGTAACAGACCTGTCATTTTGACAAAAGCTAAGAACTTCTTACAATGACAAATAAACAAAGCAAGAGGAACATACTGAAGTTGGTTCTCTGTTATTTGAGTTGGCTGGTCTAGGTAGGATGTGCTCATATCACATTCAATGTTGTGGCTTTTAGGTTTTTTTGGATAGCAGTTATTGTTAGTTGTCATGTGACCTTAAATCAGCCAATGATGAAGTGTTTCTAGGGCAAAACACTGCTATTTAACATTGTTTGTTTTCACTACATAATCACAAGAGTTCAGTAACGATTCCTCTATCTAATTATTTAAGTACCTGTCTCCTCTTCTCAATTTTTTCTTGTTCTGGATTTCTTTCATGTTGTCTTTGTTGCATAAGCCCCTGGATAGGAAAAAAAATGAAAGCTTTCAATTTACATTAGTGCAGCAAATATTTCACTGACTAAAAATAATAACAGTACAAACATGGTAAAGCAATAATCACATTGATAAATGTTTTGAGTCATTCAGTAATTTTCTATATATATATATATATATGTAGTGAAATTAACAAAAGTTTTAGAGGATGTGCTGGGTCAAATATCACCTAACACTTGCATGGTCCAAGTTGATTGGGTAGAAACCTGAAGACAGTTGTGTGATACGGCAGTAATGACGTTTTGCTCTATGAATTTTCAGTAAGTGATTTAACTTTAGTATATATACAATTATCACAATTAAAGGGTCTAGTGCAAAAACAACGAGACTTTATACGAAATGCTAAATTCTCCCAAGAATTATAAAGAGATAATAGGGATAATGTAAGGAGAGTTGACAACTTTATCAAAAGTCACTTACGTCATTTTTGCACTAGACCCTTCAATTATGGAAAGGGTTATTGGAAGAAACGTATCGAAGATAAAAGTGTGAGAAACTCGTAGCCAAAAACCCTTTTGCAAATTTCTTGCTGCTACCTTGGGTTAGTGGTCATCTCCCCCCTCAAATAAATTAAACAGAAGCAACAGAGGAACAGAATGCATGAAGATGTTGAGGTGGCACCTTTAGAATAAGTTAAGTTGTCCTGTGTAATAGTAGATAGATTGATACTGAGTAAACATTGAAACAGAAATTATCCTCAGGAAAAGGGGGAGTTCATGTTAAATTAATTGTTATTTTTAGCCACATGTGACTGATCAAGTTCAAATGTATCCAGTCCAGAATACAATTATGAGTTGTTGCCCGCATTGCCCTTTTTAGGTTTTTTATTTTGCTATATGACTGTTGAAGAAAATGTCCAAACTTTACCAAATAACTTAATGTATGGTCCTTTTGGAAACTAGTTAGTTTTGTTTTCCCAAGTCCTTATGCTTCCCTCGATTCATCATGGTAAACATCAGAACAAGTCATCATACAATCTAATGAAACAAGTGTATCACATATATACTCCATCCGTGACAAACCTGAGCCAGCAATTCTTTTGCCCGTCCACTTGACTGAACATCATGCAGTGAACTGTGGGAATCTTTTATCATGCCATGCCTGAAGGCACATAAGCCAAGTTGCACCATGGTCCTGTTGTACAGAATCTGAAATTCAAAGTTAGTTTTTAGTTAGCTTCCACAACACTCTCAGCATGGGCAAAAATGTCATCACTGTCTTCACCACATGAATTAAAGGGAAATGCTTCTGCAAGTATAATATTTGATATCTAGTTTGCAATGGATGATAACATTGCAAGACTTAAATAGTTTAAAAGCTTTAAAAAAAGTTTTGACTAATATGTCATCATCAAAACCCTGATGATAGTATTTTTGAATGTTTATGCTTTTCAACATTTTAAGCCTTTTATCTTCTTAGATCTCTATCAATTTAACAATTAAATGTATCATTCAATATATATATATGACTAGCGCTAACCTATTCGACTTCCCACTGCCTCATCTGGTCCTAACAGAAGTAGTTTTAGGCCCACTTGACAAAACAGTGCATTGGTACCAGATAAGAGAGGGGTGTGGAAAGAGTGAGGCTAAGGTTGGTATTGAGAAGACTGAATTCGATTATTAAAAAAGTTGAAACGGTGGGTGTTGATACCTTGCAAACAAGTTTTATAGGTAATAAAAACATGAAAGTGGTTAACAATGACTAGTTTAAAATAATTTATTTACAAACACCATAAAGCTCTGCAACATAAATTGCCTGATTTTTGCTTTATTGCTATCAAACTCCTTTACTTCTCAAGACAGTAAATATAAATGCAAGCAAGTGAAATGTTTGATAAGCCAGAAATATTGAGCTTAATGATGAAAAATTGGCAGCATGAGTTTACCCAAAGCAAACAAGCAAAGGAATGTATCTCTGATTGAATGCATGATTCCAATTAAACTACCATAATTATTATTTAATGGTGTGCAGGTCATCATATTGACAATTCAGAAGCTGGTAAAACTCGTCAACGATCACACAATTCTTGCAACCCAACTGCGAGAATATTAGCATTGTGGCTCATCTGATGGCTCATAGCACCCCCGATCTGCCAGACTTCAGGGCCAGAGCCAAACTGATCTCCGTAACAATCATAAAAAATAATATACCCCACTGAATTCCTCAATCTTGACCTTAGGATGAAAAAAAACTTCATCTGCACTGTTTCTTCTACTTTATCCAACTTAATGTTACCAAACTCATCAATTAAAAAGTAAAACTTGATTACCTGAGTTGGTATATCAGAATGCTGGACTGTCTCTTGCAAATGTGACATCAACATTAGGTTCCTCGCTTCAAACCACCTATTGTGCAATGCATGGTGATAGATATTGCACAGCATTGCCCGGGTACGTATGCGGTCTGATGTATCTTTGGAGTAAATGTATTTACACATTTGGTCGAGTATGTCAGCATCTGATTGTGTTTTTTTCTCTGTCTCTTCTGACGTTTTCTCTTTCTCTCCCTCTTCAGTGACTTCTGTGCTTCCATCTGTTTCATTTGATGTCTCCTTTTCACCTAAATTATTTTGTAAGTAAACAGATATCTCAGTAGTCAAGTAGTAGTGGAGAAGCAGGTCTGACTTGCACCCTCTAGTTCTTCTGGAAGGATATTACTCACAGTACTTAGAAAACAAACAATTTTATACATTTTCAGAGAAAGCTTTTTCATGGGTTGAAGCTAGCAAAAAGTATGAAGACATTAAGTTTAAATGTGAAAACTAAAATCGAATGACAACAGTGAAAAGAAAACTGTGATGAATAATAATTATATTATTCACAATAATAATTATCCTTTTGCCTCCTGAAGAGAAAAAACCACACTTGTTCAAACAAAATTGAGAAGTCAACCACACCTTCAAGCTCTTCTGATTCTTTTAATTTTCTTAGGGCCCTTGGATCTATCTGTTGAAGAATATGAAAGACAAAAACCTGAGAAAACTATAGGTGACACAAAATTAGAGGTTATGAATTTAAAAACGATCTCTGGCTAAAACGATTAAAAATACGAGCTGTCAACTGCAGTCTTCGATGGGTAAAGAACGAATGATAAGAAAGCAATGAAAAAATTTTTGAATAAAAACCATGAGGTTGCGAATGAATAAAAAATGTAAGTAATTAAGAATATTTGTTAAAAAGAATGTTGTATTGGCCAGGTAAGAATTGTTATCTCTGTTAGGTGTCACTATGGTATGCCACGCTTTTTTGTGCAAGGAATCTTATACACGACATTGGTTTGTGATTTCATTGAAGGTCGGAATTTCCGAGCTGGGAACTGTTGTTGTAGAGTGGTAATTGGTTTGTTTACAACTGTGACATTGTGTTTTTTGAGGGTGCATTTTAAAGGGCTTAATTAGAGGCTTCTGTTTATAACTTATGATTTTCTGCTACAAGTTTGTTAGGTTGTTCCTACATCAATCTGCATTGTAGTCATGCTGTGAGATACTAGGACAGAGAGAAATCTCAAACATATTACTTGTGCTATAATTGAAAGAAAATATCAGACAGAACCTGCTATATGCTGTGGGGGGGTCCAAAGGATTTTCTGTGCCTGAAATTTGGACCAAAGGATTACTTTTTCTGTGGAAGATGCCAGAATTTTTTTGGGTCATGAAAAAATGCAGGGATTTTTTGGGGTATTTTAGTTTTTCATCTCGATCAGTAACAACACAAGTGCAATTTATGGGGTAACTATGTGAAAAATGAAAGGATTTTTTGAATAGAAAAATTCTGAAGTATATTTTGGTATAAAATACAAACCTCTGTGTGACCCCTCCCTCGTCCCCCTCCCCCCCCATCATTAAAAGATTAAACAGATGGCTTAAAGCATAAAATCACTTACTTATGGGTGTCATTGATTATAAATGTTCCTAAAGCAGTTTTTTTATATATGAAGAGCAGAAAACCCAACATTAACCTTATAGTAGATGTGTTCAATACGCCTCAGGTATACTCTACAAATTTCGGATCTTGAACCTGTCTTTTCCAAATATTGCTGCAGCTTAGTGATCAAGTCTGTGACAGCAGACTCATCCTTCAACCTACACAGTAAAGTTAACCGAGTTACTGGGTAATTTTCAGTGAAAACAATGTTAAAATACTACTTGCTACATGTCTATTTCTGTAATTTTCCTAAACTATTAATATGAGAATTAATTCATTTATACTTCACCACTCTTACATCCTTGAACTTTATTACCATATTTTTGCATGAATGTATTTAACAGGTGAATAGTTACAGAAATCACAGGTAAATGTTGCTCAGAAGTAGTACAAGCTAATCTAAGCTGAGCAACAAAAAAATATTGAAGTTAAGAATTAAATTACAGTTGCAGGTAATAAGCTCGGTAAAGAATAAGTTAAGTTAACAAAGAAAGAAAAAAGAAAAAAAAGAAAAAAAGAAAAAAAAGGAAAAACAATGTTAAAGTAGACACATTTAGTGTTTTGAGTAGGCCTCTAACAAAGATTTTTTCATTTTCTGTTTAAATGATTTCAGTGAAAGATTTTTAAGCTTTATATCAATTTATTCCAAACAGTGGGACCCATGAACTTGATACTGAATTTGCCATAATTTGTTCTAATGGATGGATGCTTTCGAAGCAAGCCTTGTTCTGTACTGGTGAACTGAAGAGACACTTTGGAAGAAGTTTACGTATGCATTTGGTAG
>JAOBRD020431531.1:0-15974 GCA_027575215.2 Hydrozoanthus sils | reverse complement strand
GTGGGTTCACGTTAGAAACTTTGAACTCAGAACTTGGACGATACAAAAAAAAGCCTCCTAGGTTCAAAAGAATCCTGGAAAAAGTGTTGTAAATTCGTTTTACAACACTGTCATTTTCGCAATAAATTGAGGAAGACAGTTTAAGTCAGTTAAGTGGGTTCACGTTAGAAACTTTGAACTCAGAACTTGGACGATACAAAAAAAAGCCTCCTAGGTTCAAAAGAATCCTGCAACTTTGCACCAACATGTACATTGCTATTACCTCCCCTATCGTTTCCACCAGGTAGCTTAGAGCTCTCTCATCATGAACCAAGCAGTCTGTGTACAGCTGACCGATGTATTTTCTGTACAGAATATTGAACAATGGTGTAATTTAGTAAAATGGTATACCCAGATAAAAATTGTTACGAATCAGAACTAAGAGTAGCGTATTAAAAGCCTGCTCAATTGTTCTTCTTGAACATGCAATCACGGCGAGTATACATTACAAAGAAGCTTCATGAAATGTTTTGAAAATTATAACACTAAAGAATAGCTTTGTAAAAGTACACACAGTCTTACAGGAACAGTTCTAGAATAGCGTTAAAATACAGTGTTATAACAAAACAGTCAATTTCTCTGGGAATGTTTGAAGTCATAATTAAAATGTGAAAAATATTAAAAATGTTAGGATCCAAACGTTTCCGACTGAGTTTAAAGTCATTATAGGGAAAATGATGACAAGTAAGCCAACAACATTCCGATGTTAACATTTCTAATATTTTTAGCAAACATTTAGCCTTACAATTTTAGCAAGTCTTGTGACATTTATAAAAAAATCCAAGTTCTATTTCCTAGAGTGTGACAGCATTAAAAATAACAGGACAACAAGGACAGCAAAAAAGGTGAATCAGACATGATAAATCTGAACTAAAAGCTTGATATACGAAATAGCAGAAAAGCAAGTTTTTCTCAAAACAGGTTTTAAATGAATATTTTGTGCGCATCTACAATATCTATTGGCTTTGCTGCTAAGGATGAAGTATAATTTAAATATCAAAGAGACTTTTCTGAAAGTTGAACTTTGATTAATATTTCTAGCGAGTTGCAGAATGCTGAAAGACTACACGGGGTAGGAAGTGCATGCGCCAATCAGTTTTCAAAGATAACGCTGAATGGGAACATTATAACCCACCCAATAATTTTCGTGCAACCTGATTGGATAAAATGCATCACATGGTACAAAATCGGAAGTAGGTTATCAGCGAATATACACCTTCCAATTTGATAACTGCCTTGCGATTTTGTCGGCCCATTTAAATTAAAACAACAAACGTTATTTTTCGAATTTTGAACAAGTTTGAATCGATAGACGAGAAAATTAATCGTTTCGCCGCGAGTCTATCCACGAAAATTTTTGAAAATGCCTCGTTTTAAAGGCAGTGCCAGACAGCACAAAAAAGTCGACAAAGTACGATGTAAACGTAAAAAGTTGCGAGTATGCTTTAGCTAAACAGTTGGAGTTTCAAAAATAGGCTTAACTAAACGTTAGCCTATCAAGTCTCTAAAGTTCTGTAAAATATCTTAAGCTTAAAACTGAAAGTTTACATTCCATCAATTAGTGTGGAGAAGAGAGAAATTTTCATCGCCGCAATTGTACACAAAGTTTTTCTTCGAAGAAAGGGAGGGTTATGAGTATAATGTCCTTGGGTGATAGATTGTCCTCAAAATTTCTCAGTTGCCCTCGAAGCTTCGCTTCTCCGCCAACTGTTCATTTTTCGGACAATCTATCAGCCGCGGACATTATCCTCCGATATACCAGCCGCCGGAAAGGGGTTTATTTATTAATTATCCAAGGCCTGAAATACCGCTCGCCCAATGAATATCGCTGAATATGTAACAGCATCCAAGGCCTCTGAATGCCTGCATATTTCAAAGCATTGGAATTTCTTAACTTGTTTAAAATATTTTGTATAAATTACAAGAAATTGAATTTCACGCAGCAGTCGAAAGTGTACTGTCGAGAGGTCTCGCCAATTCCAGTTGCGCATGTCCAGCATGAAAAGGCAGAAGGGAAGTGATAGTTCTTCTGTCTCAGTTCGAGGCTGAACTCTAGAGTCATATAACGCGGTTCTCTTTTAGAGCCATTGCTGATCAGTGTACGTGTTAACCCTTTCAACCCTATATACGCCAAATGGCCAGTTGACTAAGTTTTCCCAACTAAAACCAATACTTTTTATATTACCAAGTTTAGGAGAATTTCTCTTTCGATCTTCAGAAGTTTGCTCTATTAGATCAATTCCAGTTTTTTAGCCATGAATGCCTTCATGTAATCAAAAGGGCTCTGTCACTCATCGACCGATCATTAAACTTTCGTGGCCAGGGCCCTTATTTTTCGCATTCGGCCGAGAGAAGCGTAAGTTCTACTTTACTTGAACTGGTTGAACTGGTTTTATGAACCGGCTTGCAAATTAGTTTGCGTTGCAAAAAAAGCGAGGTGGCCACGCATTTGTTGGAAGAGATTGTTTCCGATTATTGTAAGTATTTTGAGTCCTCATGCGCATACTTTTGAAACCTTTTAAATAAAATGGGAATTTCGAGAATTTTTTTCTTTTAAACTGTTCATACCTTTCTCAGTAACGTGTCTTTTCGTGAGTAACGCTGACGTTAATTTCTTTGTCGGTCGTGGCAGGCTAAATAGTAAGCAACTTTAAAGTAATAATCTCAAATCGCATTTCATGTCTTGGCTAAAAGCCACCTTTGATCTCATTACCATGCAAGTGTTTTTTATTGTATGTATATTTAGAAAATAATACTGATATAACCGCGCTCTGATTGGTTACAAATCTATTTTATATGACAGAATAGAAAATGGATTTGACGTCACACAGCTCAAGACCTTTTTCGAAAAACAGGGTAATCCACTTTCTCTATAGTCACTTTTCTGAAAGGGACAAAACAGCATCGCGCGTGTTTCCAGACAATTTTAGAAAATGGTTATGACGTAAGAGGGCACTCGAAAAGCAGAGAGAAAACTCGGCTTCGCGTCGTTTTGTCTCAACACTTTCTCGTGCCCTCTTACGTCATAACCATTTTCTAAAATTGTCTGTAAACACGAGCGATGCTGTTTTATTCCCTTAATATAGACTTAAGTTAGGAGAAGTTAGATGGTGATAAATCGGCTGGGGTTGAAATGGTTTAAGTGAGCGGTTTTCTCCAATAACTTAGACATATATTAAGCAAACATTTATGGAAGTTACAGTGGATTAGCAGCAGCTTCAAAAGAAATTATATCAACCCTATGATTTTCCGGCTCTTAGTTACACGCAGATTGTGACAAAGAAAAAAACTAACGGTATGCAAGTTTGGGGGTGGGTTATCAATGCAAGCAGCTGGAAAGCAGAAGATCACTCGGACGTCATATCTCTTAAGCCGACTTAATCTTCTCAGCAAAGAAAAATATAATTAGCAAGTCGATGTATAAAATTTTAAGGCGGGGATACACCTAAACTTTTGTTGGTTAAAGTGAGGAAGTTGAAAAAGATATTTGAGTATAAAGAATGTTGAGTAAAACCAGCAAACCGTCCTTCCTGATGAGGGACTAGTACAGCTTTGGTTTGAGGACAGTTTGGCAAAATTACATCAAGTATTAACTTCAAAATTAATTTTTGAACTTCACAAAAAATCACCAAATTCAAATTTCTCTTTAAAACTACCAATCTTCAATAAATAAAAAAACTACAACAAAATCTTAAAATATTCAGGTTGATTCCTCTTCATACCATCTGTGTTATAAGCAAAACGATTTTGTAGATTCAAATCATGGAAGGAGATACAGTAAGAAACATGAGAAAACTTCAAAACATAGTTACAAGACTTTAAACCACATCATTTGGGCAAATATAAAAGCAGTTGCATTTCCGACAAAACGAAATGTAAAATTGGTGAAAGATACAACTCCAGCAACACCAATGATAGTGACGATGATTTTGATGATGCATATATGGTGGTGATGATGTTTGACTGATGATGATGATTGTAATAATGATGATGATGAAGTTCAGGACGATGTTGGTGTTAGTGAAGGTTTCGATGATGGTGTGACGATGTTGTTGCGATGGTGTTAATTACGGTGTTGATAAGGGTGCTGATGATGGTGTTGATAAAGATGATGCCAATGACGATTTGACAGCAACAAGACCAAGACGTATCAATTGTGAGAATTAAGAACCTAAAGCATCGATCACTTACAGCTCACATTTAACTAGTTTTGCGCTAACTTTGATAAGTATTTCGTATTTGTATGATGTGTATAAATTAAGGGCAAGTGAACGAGGTCAAAAGGTTCAATCACTGCATAAATACCAACTCACAATACGGCGTCCCTAGTCAGCGTCGGAAACTGTTTTGAGTCGTCTAGTTTCGTGCTATTAAGAGTTCTATGCAAACAAGCTTCGTTCTTTGTACGTCCTCGACAGCAAATAGGTTCACAGCTACTCCCGTAGGTAAATAATATTGAAGTCGCGAAATTAAAGTGAGGTAATGCCGGCCTACATCAAAAACTGCAAAAAACAAATGGCGTTTTTTACATTTGTAGTTGTTGGCGGGTGACCTCGGATCTATTTTTTTTTTGCCTATCGGATATGAAAAAACCTTTTGAAACGTATTCAATCTGGCAGTTTCCATTCACTTATCAGCTTTGCCTTTACCGCCGATAACACTATTGCGATACAATTTAAGGGATACGTCAAAGTTTCTAGGGACAACATGAAAACGTTAAAAAATGGAAGAGCATTTATGCAAGTAAAATCATAACAATGAAATAATGGAAAACAATCCTTGATAAAAATTGTAAAAAAGGATCTTACACAGCCTTTTTCAACTGAGTTAATTGTGCGTTGGTATGATGAATACAGGAAAGACCGAGCCTTTTGTGTACGCAGGAACATGTTATATATATATAAAGGCCGATTAGCACTAACCCATGGTTAAGTTCTTATCTCCAACCCTTCAGAGACTGGCTTGAGCTGTAATTTTAGAATTAAAAAGTTCTCTCCGCAGAAAACTGAAACAATTTTTTATAAGAACCTTTAACCTTTCCTTAGAGCAGAACTTACTGCTTACTGGCTTAAGCCCAGGATTAAGTTAACCAGCCTTTGAACAACCTAGCCCTGAGCTGGGTTTATAATAACCCTTTAGTTTTTAGTTAGATTAACTAGATTGTTGATGTTGTTATCAACATGTATTTAAAGGTGGACCCTCTCAACGATCGATTATATGTTTGAAGCCCATTCTCAGCCGACCTCATTTGAAGTGCTTGCCGCCACACTCTAGCTTCAAAAAAAGTTTGTCATCAAAAAAGATTAGAAATAGACGTAATTAAGTATATATAGCTACTTGAAAAGTAAATGATGTCGTTTTAAAGTGAAAAGACTCAGTTTTACTGAGGTACAAAACTTTACCCCTATCTGAAACTAGAGATTGTCCGAAAACTATGAATATACAGATATTTTTACATCGACTTTTGTGAAGGAAAAGACTTTAACATAACCAAATCCTCAATTACGTTCATATATATATCTTAAATTCAGCAAAACACGATTCTTTGGATAAATTTTGCACAGCCACTATCCGTACTTAACAAAGTCCTTTCGTTTAGCTTGAACTCAAAAGAGTAATTACCTATTCGTTCGTGGCAAGTTTTTTTGCACCAATAAACGATTTTGTTTGAAACCAATTTTGTTTGCAGTTTGCACCAGTTTAACTTCATTTACGAAACAATTGTGTCAACAGCAATGAATATCTTATCGTAAATCACGAGTAACATGACGTAGATTGAGGTTATCTAAAGAGGAATTGGAGAGGATATCGTTTGAAGACTTTCTTATGGTAAACAAGTTTCAAGAAGCTCAACTCAATAAAAACTTTCAAATAACAAAGACGAAAGGCCGACGAATGTATGATTGTAGCCTGTAGGACAGATGATAGATATTTTACTAATGAAGTGGATGACTTGACTTTAAACTTTTACCATTAGTATTTGAAGGAGTTCCTAACAGACAATACTTGATATATAAGATGACAAAATACAACAAAAACATAAATAATAATCCCTAAAAAAGCGATTGACTTCGCGTGTGTGCCTAGTAAGAGATTACGACGATACGCCCGCGCAGCTGATTAATCGAGATCTGTTGTAAAAGACACAATGTTGTTTAGTTTTGACTAGAGAAGATTGAAACCGTTTACACGAAACAAACTTCAGAGCTGTTGGAAACATTAAACTTTCATGAAATCAATATTTTTTTTGTTTTCAATAAACAAATAGCGTCTCATGCTTAATGATAATAACCCTGTGGCAAATCCATACTGCTGTACGTACGTTCTGAGAAATAACTGCACGTCTGACCAAAATTTAGCAGTCGTCTAGCTAATTTTAGAAAACCGATTGATATACCAGCAGTATCTTTAGATGTTCATACATTCACTTGCTGTTAATAGATGCTCATTTTGTTAATGAAGATGGTCTGAAAACTAAGACTGACAAACTCAATAAGAACTTTAATACTGATAATTAGCGGCTAACTGAAGAACTAATTGGAATAACATAGGAATAAACTGCTTCTTTTTCTGCAGTGTTGTTACCAGCAACTTGAAAAAAAACTTATGTCCGAGGAGAGCTAGTGGTACGAGTATTCATAGGTTTTCTATCTCTTAATAGCGTTCGTAGAAAAAACAAGAATAGGTTTTATTAATGAAAAGGTATAAAAACACTACGTCATTGAGAATAATGCTTACTGGTTGTTACGAAACAATGTATGAAATGTAAGAAAGTTCAACTCCAACGTGTAGTCGGTTGAACTGACCCTTTTTAATGAGAATCGCCTTAAAAGGGCGAAATTTTATATCAAATTATAACCTTGGACGAACGATTAGATCAAAATTGTGATCTCGTACTTTAATGATAACTTGTAAAGTTTAGTAATGCCTCAGGTTTGAACCAAACTTTCCGGCCGCGTTAGAGTTTTAAAACTAGCTTGCCGAGCTTCAAAGCTTTTTCTTGCCTCTTTATATTGTTTCTTCTAACACTTAGTATATTTTAAAACTAGGAAAGGTATGATAAATTTCCAATTTAGCTTTCGGCGTTTGACTCACATCGCTGTAATCAGACGTGTTCTTTTAGCTAATACAACTCTTAAAAAATGCGAAGAATTGATAAATTGTTTCCAATTAAAAAAGGCTGCCTTCATAAGCGCTCGCAGTTACCTCAGGAGGTCTATAAACAATTTGCCAACAAAAATAATTTCATTGTTTTCAACCCAAAAGCTTGAATATCTGTAACTACAAATTGCTACACTAACTAAAACAGAACACAAACAGGAAATGAAAACTTTTGTAGCAGTCGCTAGTGATGTCAGTACGAACTCAGTCGAGTAGAATTGAATTAAGAAAGGGTTCTTCACGACTTTTATATTCACTTCGTGTTTTATTTCGTTTTCGAGTACTTGGTAAAGAATCAATCGCGCTTACGCTTGAGTTTGAGTCACTTGAATGTCATCACTGCTACTGAATACGAGATAACGTTTTCGATTATATGACCCACATATATGACCACTGGTTAAGTAGTAGATTTTCGCCTGAATAAGCTAGCTGTTTTCGAAGAACAGATTAGCAGTCAGACTCTTAGACTTAGAGTTCGACAGACTCTGTTAAAATCTAACGTTTTACCAACTGATGTTACTCGCAAAAAACAACAACATTTTATCCCTAATAGTTTGTGCTGACGGAAACACAAATACACAGCGCCAATTTTTATGTTATACACCATCGCCTGAGTAAAGTGTGTGAGAGATAAAAAGAGAAGCTGTTATAAAGTAATGTCAAAAATAATTGTCCAATGAGATAGGTCGGTAGAAAAACAAAAGGAAATAAAGAGAGAAAAATGGAGAAAAAATATCAAAAGAGTCAGAAAAAACAGAAGGCTAACATTAAACGCTAAGCATTCATTCATCCCATGGGGATTTAGAGAGTACGTCCAAAGTGTGAATAGGTCGCGTTTCTTTGATTTTGCTACAGTCGTTGACAATGATCATGATAAAGTAACAAAAGATTATAATACACCGCTAAAACTCACTCACCAAGCCTGAGTATACTTCTATGTAGTCCCTGGATCTCCTGTTAGCGGATTAGCCTCAAACACACTTGATTCAGTAAGAAATAAAGCGAAACTCTTATCACCCTGTGATAAGTCAAGCAATGGCAGAGTTTAAGCAGTCCAGAGTTCATTGTCAGAAAGTACCCGTCTATGCCCTTGGGCATAAAATGCAACGCTATCCAAAATATTGATATCTGAAACAATGTGAAACACTCAACGAATGAATTCGTTTTGTTTGTTTACGGAAGGAACTTCACAGAAAGCAGAGTGAATTTCTGTGGGACGCAGAGAAATATCTGTAGCTTTGTACAGTAACATGCGGCGAGGTTATGGGAAATAACTTAATCCAGTTCATTTTGTCCTTAAAGCTAAATTCAGCCGTATTTGATTGGTTAAACACACAGTTTCTGTTACTGAGGTAAAAATTGTTTCTGTTTGCAAGCTAGGTTACTCGATTCTGTTTTTCAGTAAGATAAGAGTGAAAAGGATTTTCTTCTCATACGTTCAGACAAAAATCGGATTCTGATGAAATAATGGTGGATTTAAATAAGTCATCCTTACTCATGCAGTACCTCACATTAATGAACACAGCGCCGGCCAGAAACTTTTTCTAACTGATTAGAAAAGCCCCGAACTTCAAATCACAGTGAGAAAAGAAATTACTTGTTAACTTATCAGCAGGGAACTTTACAAACATATGAGAAATTTCTACTAAGAAAACGCTAAGTTATATCCTAAGTGAAAGTCTGAAACTGGACAGCAATGCTTGAAAATTCTTTTGCATGGTAAAATTAACTAATTTAACTTGAAACAGAAACAAAAGTAACCTTACCTGATTTTAAAACTCTCAATTCACACAAGCTAGATTTGTTGCCGAGATTTCCAACGTCTTATGTAATAGGGTATCTCTCAGGTTTCCAAAAGACTAGTTAAACTGTCTGCTATTCATGTTGTCCAAATGGCACTGTGAAGTTACTAAGCTGAGGATTTGATTTGCGAAGACCTTTTTTAAGGGCGTCTTGATTGAACACTCCCTTGAAGTGTTATGAAATCTGTTCAATGGGCCGGCACTGTAACCGAATGAAAAGAACTAATATATCAACTATATTATATCTAAGCATTGTAATCTTATGAATAGAACAAAAAAATAGAAAAACATAATATAAATGTCACAGCCATATTACATCCTTAAAAGGGTACAAACAAACTAAAGTCGGTGTTGTACAGTGGAGAATAGATCGAGAATTACAACAACTTGTTATGGTTTAAAGCAACAAAAATGGGCTTGGCAACCCTGACGCTATTAACTCAGTTAATTACCCTTCACCTCGGGCAATACAGTATTTTAAGACCGATACATTTGATATTTTACGCACGTATTTCTTCTGATAGTGTTCCTTTACATGTGGGCGTTTTAAACAATCCTGACTGATTTGGTTTAAGAGGTCATATTTGTAAAACTCATTTACTATGTACACCAAAGCCTCTTCTATTGTGATTGTTGTACCTCTATTTTGTTACTTTGAGGTTAAAAATAGCTCGCGCGGCCTAAATTAGAAAACATTACTATTCAATATTTAATAATACACCTGGTGAATACCTGCCTTGAGGGCTATAGCAGCCGGTTTACTTGCTCCGAGAGAACTGTTCTGTAATGATAATTTTTTTCTACCATGCCAACAAAAACTAAGGGAAACTGTGTTTTTATGGATGAACTTAACAGGATATTTTCAAGGGACGTGAAAGAAAGAGAAAGAAAATGAAGGGTAATTGGAGAACGTATACTTTGCGTGCAAATGCAATGCTGCATTTTTTTCAGTTTGTTTTATTGACCTTAGTTTGACCTCGTGCATAGATATGTGTGTTTAAAAAAGAGGCAACGAAATTGGTTCAGCTCAAGGCTATCACAGGACATTACTTTAGCACGCACAAAGCCAAAGGAAAACTTGAATTGATATATACTGAATGATGGCAAAGTTGGGCTGTGCATTTTTCTTATCTTCACGAACGTACAAAACATACGCTCGGGGGAGGGGTTATGCCTTTTTCTTATCATCATCACGAGCGTACAATACATACACTCGGGGGAGGAATCTAAGGACTATGTACGCTTTTTTCAAATTTCGACGATAACATTATTTCAGCAAAAAAACAAGTTTTAAGCCAACAACTGAACACAGAATTAGGTTTCCGCTCCCACTACGATACTTTTTTCGTTGATCGTTGATGTAGAATGGTTCTGGTTGTTACTGTTGTGTAGACGTTTTGTTTATCAGAATGAAAACAGAACGATGTAATCAACGTGAATATGAAGATGATAAGCGATTGATGCGACATATAATCTATTCTTAAATATATCTTGTAAAACCTTTTGTATCTATTCGTTGCTTTGTTGGCCCCACATCTTGATAGCACAGGAAGATTTTGTTAATAATAATAATAATGATAATAATAATAATAATAATAATAATAATAATGATAATAATAATAATAATAAGACTAAGATGTAGCGGTACGACCGACCATGTGATGATAGACAGAATGGTGACCCTAGATTGTCACATGGGTAAGATAAATTTGTGCATGGCCTGGATAGATGTCAGAAAAGCTTATGATTCGGTTGATCATAGCTGGTTGGTTGAAGCTATGAGAATCCATCGTTTTCCTAAGTAGATATATCGAACGATTAGTCGCCTCGTGGCTAGCTGGAATATCAAGATCGTCGCTGTGACAATGCAGGGACCTGAGATCTCTCGTTCGATCAGGTTTATGAAGGGGCTCCCTCACGGCGATGCCCTTTGTTCGCGACTATTTTGTGCCTAAACCCAGCATCCTGGCTACTATCTGCCACCAAAGGATCTAGGCTTTCAAAGCCTATTAGGATAAAGATAACCCACCAGTTGTATATAGACAATCTCAACGTGTTCGCATCGACGAAGTCCAAGCTGTGCAGGATAAGGGTTTGCGGTGGAACCCCAATAAATGCAATGTCCTGCATGTCAGGCGAAGTATTCCAATGCAAGATGCATTGGGAATGGAGCTAGATCAGTCGTCAGTGGTCGAGAGTCTAAAGCCAGGATCTACCTACAAGTTCTAAGGAGTTTAGGAAACAGTAACGCAAGATGAAAAACTGGCGCTTGATCTGAGAAGGTTGTCGGTTGGGCTGGTCTAGTCCTCTGTCTGATATCAACCACGTAAGAGCAAGTAACCAGTTTGCACTGCCAGTGCTAACCTATTTGATATGGACTCAGCACTGGCCAATCACAGAACTGCGGATTATTGATAGAGAGGATAGAAAGATCGTGTGTCAAGCATCCCCTCAGCCCATCAACGGTGATATATTTAGCAAGGGAGAGAGGTGGGCGTGGTCTGCTATCTGTTGAATGAGAAAATAAGCTTATTAAGGTCAAGGCTGTAATGAAATTATTCCAGAACACAGGCCCGTCTATGCAAGAATTCGAAGAAAGAGCAGTAGAGAAGGGACACGTGTCTCTGAGGAAGGAAGCACACAGGTTTGCTGAGGAACTTGGCACAAACTTGTCGCTAGAATATTCCGAACCATCGTGTCAATCTGTGAGGGATCCTGGGATGGATATCAAAGGTCCGAAGGTGAAAGAACACCTCAGAAAGGCAGATATGGAAAAACTGAAAGAGAAGATCAACAACGAGAAGTGGCACAGACGGTTCCTGCAGGACTGGGGGTTAAATCAGGTAAGATGCTTTGCCTGACTGCGAGATTGGACATGTGCTCCTACTCATATCATCACTGGTGTAATGGAATAGTACGAGCAAATCACGCCGGCTAAAGTGTACACAGTCCACAAAACGGGAACAACAACGGGCGACGTCACATGCAGGTTGTGTGGGAAATCTCCTGAGACTCTCGCACGCGTGTTGGCGGGGTGTTCTGCTCTGACCCAGTCTAAGTACCTCGAGAGACACAATGCAACCCTGAAATTCCTGTTCTTTGAAATGGCTAGGGAACTGGGTCTAGTTGATACAGTCCCTCCTTGGTACTCATCTGTAGTGCCACAGCCAGTTTACAAGTCACCTGATGCAATGGCGTTTTGGGATGTCCCAGTTTATGCCGAGCACACCATCGTCAAGGCTAATCGAGTGAATGCTCGATTTGTAGGCCAAAAGACTAAGAGGGTGTGGGCTGTGGAAATTTCCTGTCCGTGTATAGAGAATTGAGAAAAGACGTTCGAGGAGAAGACGCTAAGTATGGCCCTCTGCGATTCGAGCTGAAGAAGCAGTACCCTGGTTATGATGTCCAACAGATTAACATCATCATGGGTGTATTAGGGGGTTGGTCAAGGGATTTAGACCAGACGATGAGGAAGCTCTTCGGCAGCAGGGGCTACCACATATTGACAAGGATGCAGAAAGCTGCCATCTCGCACTCTCTCAGCTTATTTAGAACTTTTAAAGCCACCATAATTTGGCTTTCTACGAGAGAATAATGCAGCACTTTAACGCGCCCTATGATAAGCATCCAGACGTTTATCAACTGCTATAATAACAATAATAATAATAATAATAATAATAATAATAATAATAATAATAACAATAATAATAATAATAACAATAATAAAAATAATAATTAAAAAAAATAATAATAATAATAATGCCCAAGGCTCTTCACGCTCTACATCAATTCAATAGCGTGGACGTTGAAAGCCACAGAGGGGTACAGGTTATCTAAGCCAATCATTGGAAAATCACACATCTAATCTACATCGATGACCTTAACATATACTCAGCTTCAAAGGGTAAATTAGAATGGTAATGAAGGCAACAAAAAGGGCCATGGAAGATGTTGATTTAGTATGGAACGAAAAATAGCGCTCCGTAGCCCATGTCAAGCGCGGCAAACTTATTGATACGATGGAAGGTAACGCCCAGGTCATAAAGGAAATTGAAGGAAGGAGAGAATTACGAGTTTCTTGGAGTATTTGAGAACGCTAAGCAAGAGGACGAGCTTGTGCTGACGGGGGCTTCTAAAGTATACTTGCAATTTAGACTATCCGTGAACTGGTCCAGTTCTCTCTCGGACCATTCCAAAGTGCAGGCCTCCAACCAGTACGCCTTACCAGTTTGGGCATATGCCATGGCCGCCGTCGGAGCTACAACAATTAGACAGAGAAACAAGAAAGGTGATCAAAGTAAGTGGCGGAAGTCATCCATAAGCATCTATTCAGCTTCTCTACCTCCCCAGGATCTCCGGAGGTAGAGGCTTGAGATCTATCAAATCTGAGTAGAAGCTCACCAAAGTGAAGGCTGCTGTCAAGCTATTCTCGAACAGAGACCACACCACCTCCATGGTTAGAGAATTTGAAGAAAAATGTGCCCAGAAAGGAAGAAGATTCCTCAAGGTTGATGCTATGAAGTACGCAGCAGAGACGGGCATAAGTCTAGAACTGAGTTTTCCAAACCTAGCCGTTTACAGCTGGAAAAGGTAGAAGATTAAAGCACAAGAGGTTTTTAAGGAATGGCGGAAGATGGAACAGAGGAATAGAGAACAGGAGATAACAGACCAGCCATGGCAAGGAAAGCTCTTTAAAGTAAGATGGGAGAATGAAGATATCGTGAAATGCTTCAGCTGGCTGCATAATGGAGGCTCGCCCCTTCGCACACCATAGCGGGCATATTCGAGCTGTATAACCAGTTACTTCCAACAAAGCTGTACCAACAAAACAAAACAAAACAGGAACACTTACTACAGCAAATTTCAAGTGCAGGATGTGCGGGAAGGGCCAGGAAAGTATGGCACGTGTTATTTCAGGCTGTAGTGCATTAGCCCAGGGGAAATACCTGGCAGACATAATGCTCAAAAGAATCTTTTTTGAGTACAAGCTCTAAAGATCTTTTTTTGAGCTCCTCTATGATCTTGACCTCGTCGAGAAGACACCGCCCTGGTATTTCCTGACCACTCCAAAGCCAGAATATCACAACCTAAGAGCAAGTACCTTTTGGGACATTCCCCTGTTCGCAGACAGGTTAGGGCAAATCGCATTGATGCCAGAATTATTGATAACCAGAAAAGAAAAGTCCCCCTTTTGGAAATGAGTTAGGCATGATGAAAAACTATTTTAAATGGCTTCTTGTAAAAAATTCAAGGGCAATAATCGGTACCCTATTTATGGCCAAACCCTTTGGGCCGCACTTACCTATATAGCCCATATAAAGTCGGTTTTTAGGTGTACATCCTCTTTTAAAACTGTCACTGTCGAGGGTGGGCCCGCTAGCATTATTATTCAAATCAGTTGGCAATATTATTTCAAAACAAACTGAAAGATTTTTTAACCAGGGCAAATTTGAATTATCTGTCTTATTTTTGCAGCTGTAGCTGTAATCTGATTCAGATATATTAAATTTTTAAATTCTCTTTAAGGATCCTCTATCCGCACGCGTTGCCTGAGGTACGTACCCAAACTAAGCTCCCACATGCACGCAGTGGGGCCTCAGCCTTAAAGCAGTTCTCTGAACTCGCCCTTGTAGCTCTTTGCTTGTAGCTGAAAAGCTGTATCGTGCTGATGCACGAGTCCTAACAGAACGAAACAGCTGCCCATGGTTACTCATAGCCTGTTACTTGCATTGTAGTTGCTCAGCTGAAGCCGGTTTTGCGCATGCGTGTAGGCCCTGGCCAAGCCGTGGAGTTGAGTAAGGGTGTTTTTTTTTTAATTTTAAATTTTACTTTTCAGATACATTGTCAAATATAACATTATCGCTTATACTTCAAAGTGTTTGATTGTCCATCGGTTTCCCAAACATAAAATTCGACATTTTTATGCATCTACGAACTACGACCGACCTCATGTACTTAACATAAATTTACTTTAATATGTTGTAATCTTGTGTTTTGTTCCGGTTTTTGTGCCATTTTGAAGCAGTTTGGTAGATATTTTCGAAGACATGTTGTTCCCCCGACAGAAAAGAAGGCGCACACTTCATGACCTCCCGGCAAGTGCTCGCTCCACAAATCGTTCTCTCTTAACAAACAGAATATTCGAATAGCAAAATAAAGCCCAATCAATTTTGTATGTTATTTTGCGGTCGAAAGACTCTAGAAGACCGAAAACTTTTGAGTTAAGTTAAGCTGTTCGGCTTTCCTAAGAGGCTTGTAATTGTGCCCGCTAACCATGAATTATATTTTTATTTTCATTTTAATCCCGGGGGGGGGGGGTTCTCCCTATATTGGGGTGGTAGGTAAGACCGTCGTATTTTTTAGGGGTTAAAATTGCCAGTCCGGTATTTTTTAGGGGTTGTAAAAAAAATCCTTTGTTAAACCAAGAGACTGTTATTTTTTAGGGTTGAAAAATGACCAAGCTATTAGACTGTTTGCAGTCCCTATTACGCGCGCGCCTTTAGTTACTGCATATCGCGTTCAGCGCAACACGAGGGGACTTTAGCGCCAACCCGCTAGCTACCCAGGGAAAAGTTTCAGCTTTTTTAGGGTAATTTCAAAACCGGGTGGAAGCTTATTATCCCTTGGTATTTTTAGAGTATCCCGATCCCTACCCTTTTAACCCCGAAGTACCCCCTTCCCCAGGGTTTTAATAACAAGTTGTCGCACTTTGTAATAAAATAACCGTCGTACTTTGCAACATTTAAAAGTTGACACACTTTGTAAAAGAGAGGTTGCCCCGAATACCAATATCACAATTTGATAAAATGGCGCTCGACGGTACAAATTCAGGACTAAATAGATTTAGGGAAAAAATAAAGCAATGGTACTTCCTAGGAACAAAATTTAGGGGGTCGGGGTATTATGTGCTGCCACCCACCACCTTTTTTCAAAAAGGCTGAATTTCAGGAGCAAATATCATGTTCAATAAAA
>JAOBRD020431426.1:0-18664 GCA_027575215.2 Hydrozoanthus sils | reverse complement strand
CCCCCCCCCCCCCCCCCCCCCCCCCCCCCCCCCCCCCCCCCCCCCCCCCCCCCCCCCCCCCCCCCCCCCCCATAATAGAGGGTTTACGGTATTCCGCAGTGAGGGTGAGTAAGGCGAGTAATGAGAGAAACTTTCTCATGATGAGAAAAAAACACCCTATAGGCAAGGGTGCAGGCATCTTCCTACACTTTGCAAGGAATCCAATAATGTCGAATTTATCCTGTTTTTACAATTGGTCAGAAGTCAAACAGTCTTTTGCTGTAGCATTTAACATGTTTAAGCCAGTAAATTTGATTCTATGGTACAAACTTTTGACTCCAAATGCATTTTGATCATATGACAAACTCACCGAATTACACTTTCGCAATTATCCTATTAGGAAACCAACGTTGTGGTTAACTCCGTAAAATAATCGTTCACACAAATAACAATCATGTCAACCAATCCCTAATAAGACCGTAGCAAATTTAATTAGCACTTAGCATTTTCTTGAACCAGCCAAAGTTATCACAACTAATTTTTCGACGGTTTAGTGAGAGATTGAAATCAAATATATTGAGCTCTACTGCATGAGCAACATTTTTTAGTTTCTCTCGTGTATACTGTGATGTATTGATCAACATTGTTGGAAGTTGAAATATTCAGACTGTAGGACCGCAATGCATGCTGGGCCCTTTTTGGAGTTGGCCATTTTCTTTTCTTGAGTTGAGAGATTTACATAAAGTTGTTTGCCATCGGGCCTAGACTATTACATTGGCCACGAGAATAAGTTTCATTCTTGCTTTGTTGAAAATTAGAGTGACTGTTTTCTCGTATAAAGCGATATTTAAGGGAAAATGCCCACTGACAACGGCACTGGCTCTCAGGCTTGTGTGTCTTGCCAATCCAGGAAACAGCCCAGTTTTTGCCCAGTGAAGTAAGAAGTCTTCCCGGCTTTAACCCCAAAGAAGATCCAACTACTTTAGCAGTGTGTTAGCCACGGTGGAGGGGATTGTTCAATCTGTATGTGACGGCGAAGGGAATCACGAATGGTGCTCAAAAAATGACGTTGTTGCTAAACACGGGAGGCCGGAGTTACAAGAACTGTATTTTTCTCTTGTTGGCGAAGACGAGGAGACACATTTGATTAGTGTATGAAGTTATTGGATGCTTTCTTTAACTAAAGTGAATGTTGCGTTTGGAAGACATGTGTTTAGGCAATTGGAATAGTTGTCAGGAGAAACTGTGGATCAGTTTGTGTGTCGATTGAGGCAAAAAGCCTCGTTGATGAGTCAATCCGTGACCAATTAATCGAGAAGTGTGAGAAAGGACATAAAGAAGTTCTTTAACGGATCTCGTGTTTTTTCATCCTCCATTCAAGAAGAGTGGGTAACTCTTCTTGACCAAGACAACCAAATATGGAAAACCCAGGAAAAGCTAGATTCATGGCAACTTCAGGATGTTTGGTGATAAAGCAAAAACAGGAGAAACAGGTTGTACAGCAAAACGTAGATGGATCGCTCGATAATCGACCGACACATCGGCCGATGCCTGTATCGACCGACATCAAATGTTGCCCACTGCGACACTCGGTCGACATATCACCGATTCACCACCGATACAATAGGTACCGACATACCACCGATATACTACAGTTTTATCAAATGGACAAAACACCTAGTTTCACAAAAAGCGTAAATGATCCACACAGACGTTCTGGTTGTATGAGAGCCTCATACTCACGCAATACTCAGACTTTATTATATAACATGACTCCCTTCAAGGGCTATTCGGTCTGCTGCATGTAATTATACACTTAAAAATAGAAAAAAGATAAAACTTGTTTAATAAGCTAAAATTCAAATGTTAAACAAATGGAGATGAAAAAAAGAAAACTAATGGGATACTTAACCATTATCTAAATAATATGAAACTCTTTGTTTAAAGGTCTTTAAATTTACCTTCTGGTAGGCTGTTGTAGGCCTTGGTGCCACGAGATGAGAATGAGCGTTTGTCAAGTTGCCAGGCTGTATTTTGGCAAGTCTAATTGAGATTTCTTTCGAGTGGCCAGCTTTGAGACGTTATAATCAGTCGTTGAATAACGCGATTTTTATACAGTGGAGCTTGTCCGTCGCAGCGTTTGTTGCATGCGCACTATCGTCACGTTGTTCATGAAGAGTTTGTCTCGGACGCAGATATCCCGTCATAATTTCTGAGGCAAGTACTATTAAATTGCCTATGAAATGGACAGTAGACACGCCTTGCCAAATGAGGAATAGTAGTGAAAAAAAATGTCAATATCTTTAATGGTTCCCGAGATATTAACATTTTAATGTTTTAAACTGATGACGTCACTAGTGTGACGGTAAAATTTACATTTTTTAAATCTGCTGCAAATCCATAACCTTTGAAGGAATTAAAACCAAACTTGGGCTGATGATGTATTTCGAGGTTTTTTTCAAAATAGTTACTAATTTTTGTTGTCATGGCGACAAACTGGGTTCCAGGCTCCAAATGAGAATTTTTGGATCAACGAGATTTTTCGTCAAACCAGAAGTTGTGCAATAATATACAACATTATTCCTGTTCTTCTTATGGTGTAAAAGAAAATAAAAACATAGATTTGGTTTAATTTCCCTGGTGAAAGTTACTGGAATAGCAGAAAGTTTGTTTTTAAGGAATAGGGGTCTGGAACCGAGTTTATTGCCATGACGATGTGAAATTACTAATAATCAAAAGAAAACTCTAAGATACACTATCAGTCCAAGTTTGGTTTAAATTCATCCAAAGGTTATGGAGTGGCAGCAGTTTAAAAAATGCAAATTTGCCTGTCACACTTGTGACGTCATCAGTTTAAAACCTAGAACATCTTGGCAAATTTTTTGCACCGCTATTTCCCATTTAGCAAGGTCTATTCACTGAGGCAATAAACTTTATATTTCATAAGCACTTTAACTATTCTACAGGCAGAATTTTGGATTAATCGTAGCTTGCCAATGTTTTTTAATGTGTTGCCCCATACAGTGGAGCAGTTAAGGCGGGATTTCACCTGATTCGCGCTTTGTGGTCACATTTCCTAATGTTTCCTCCAATATCTCCGTCCATGGTTTGAATCTACAAAATTGGTAGTTTTAAAGGGAAGTTTGAATTTGGTGATTTTTTTGGGAAGTTTAAAAATTAATTTTGGAGTTAATATTTGATGTAAATTCGCCAAACCGTTTTCAAACCAAAGCTGTGCTGGTCCCTTGCTAGGAGGAACGGTTTGCACACTTTTCTTAATATTCTTCTTATTCAAATATCTTTTTCAACTTCCTCACTATCCAACAAAAGTTCAGGTGAAACCCCTCCTTAAGTCTTTATGGCGATTTTTCCAGTCTTGCCTAAAATTTTCTTTGACACAGAGCACCTGAAGCCGCCTTGCTATTTTCATATGATACACAATTCTAAGTACAAGGGAGGAAAGTATGAAATCATTTTAAAAAATGAAAGGATGAAACACACAAAAATAACGTTTTATCGATTGTTATGGTTTCGCAGGACTTTAATAATTGGAAACTGTATGAAAAGAAATAGTTTCTCTCTGAGCTCAGTTTGCTCTTTGTATACTGCAATAAGTATAATATAAGTCATTATGCAATAGTTAGAACAATCCAGGCTATATAAAAATTGTTAAACTATCTTGTTTTCTATTTTGCCTCACAGACTTTTACAAAGAACATATACGAGTATTAGAAAGTTATAGAATACTAACTCTGAATGTATTTGGAAAGGATTTATTCAACAATCAAATTTAGACCATCACTTCTGCTATAAAATAACGTCACTACACCGATTGACAAAAACCACCGATTTACCACCGACCCACCGCCGTTATACCGCCGATATACCACCAACCCACCGCCGTTATACCGCCGATATAACACCGACCCACCGCCGTTATACCGCCGATATACCACCGACCCACCGCCGTTTTACCACCGATATACCAACGATATACTGCCAACACTCGGCTGATACTCGATCGACATTTTGCATATACGTCCCACCGATCTATCGGTCGACACTCGAACGATATCGACCAAGTATCGGTCAAGTATCGGTCGGGTATTGGTCGAAATATTGGTCAATACTCGGCCGACACTCGGTCGACGTTTCGATCGATATGTCGACTGATATGTCGACCGACATCGGCTATTGTAGACATGATCCCACGCAGCGTTTTGCCAACGCAAAACACAATTTTGCCTCTTTTTGCAAAATCCCCTAAAAAGGTTTCGTAGAACATTTGGTACATTTACTCCGCAGCAAACGCGCAGCGGGATCGACCCATTTATTTTTAAACTGGCTAGACGTATGCCGTAAAGGCGCTCATCAAGTTGGCTACCTGCTTGTCAAGCAGCTTGTTTGTACTTCATTTTCAGATACATTTTTTTGTTTTTTTTTACAAATTGTATCACTGCTGTTTTTAAAGACAAGCGCAAGGATGTTCGATTCTCGCTCGGCGAATCGAACTCCTTTTTTTTCTTTGCCCACTAAATAAAATTTTACCAAACAAAGAGAGGGTTATCTGTTCTATACCTTTAACCCTAAGTGTGTGCAACATAAACTGAAACTACAGTCTTTGTATTTTATTTTCGCGGACATATCAATCTGGTTTTTTACGTGACACACAAGGTTTTTTCATTATATTCGTCATTACCGCAACTCATATCATACTGACAACCATAACAAAGTTCTGGACAGTTAATTATCAGTTATATCAGTTAATTATCAGTTATGTCGGTTAAAATAATGAAGTAAATGTAAATGACGAGCTGATTTGATTACTTATGCCGGAGTCCCGTTTCGAAATTTAAAGTGTACGTTTATCATCTCTAAGTTTGAGCCTAGTGCTAAAAATATAGGATCTGGGGCCAGTTGTTCAAAAGGTCGACTAACACTAACTCTGTCGGGGTTATACCCTGTTCCCACCCTAAAGAGTTGAATTAAGATCAATGTATTGACATGCTTTTTCGTGAAAGATCTAAACAGTATTTTATCCAAGCCGTAAACCTTTCAGATATCATTAAAATCGCTAAAAATACTTATTAAAATTGTTAAAGCCGTAAACCTTTCATTAGTCTAAGAGGAGAAATTACTTCTTGAGTTTTGGCTTAATCCAGGGTTAAAGTTAACCAGCCTTTGAACGATCCATTCCTGATGTTTTGGGTGTTATATTAGGTCATTATCAGGCCAAGCTTTCTCAGCATGATCCGGACAGGTCATTTCTTTTCTGAGGAATTACTTATCAGTTGTATTAGAGTCTGGGAAGAAGAAAGAAGTGTTGTGGTTCAAAAGCAATAAGGAATAAGGAAATAAGCAATAAGGAAACACAAAATTAGAAAAAAAGTACAACTCAAAAGTTACCGTAGTTTCTTTGCACCGGTATAGAGAGAGCAAAAGGTACTACACGCAATTTTTTATAAGAACAACTTTATAAAACCAACGAGGCTCAGAACAATTTAGGAACAAGCTGAACCTCGGACTCGATAGGAATTTTTAACTTTACTGAGTTTCGATTTTTAACTTAAAAATACAAAATAAACAAAAAAAATGGTTGGGTGGCACTGGCAGTTTTCAACATTTTTAAAATCAGTCATTGATTCAATTTATACGCTATATACGTAAATATTGTCCTGAAGTTCCTATACAATATACAGTTGGTTTTCTATACATTAATGTATTGCAACACCCGTTTGGTTTAGTTTTTATTCGATTTAAGCTTCACATCGATGGGGAGAATGTAATAAAACATTATTCATAAGGATGGAGATTTAACGACTGGTTAAAAGAGAGTAACACAGGGGCAAATACAGGATTTCAAAAAGGGGGATGGATATTCTTGTCGATTTCAGAACGAATGCCATTGTAAAAGATGCCATAACATCTTCAGTCTTTTTGAACCCAAAATATATACATCTACAAGGCGACCTTGAAGAGAGGAGACAACTGGGCGTATTATGTGGGCTCACTGTAACATCACCTTCGCACAGACAAAGTTCAAGATGTGTCTAAAGTTCTTCATAGCATGCCTTAGTCCATTTGCCAGGGTCTTGTTTAAGCATCTAAGCTCAATTCCTCATCATTTGAATAGAAGAGATCATCATTTGATGTCTCGCAGATTTCACTCAGTGTGATGAGAATAAACGCGTACAATCCGAATATGGTTTAGAGTGTTGAGTGCCTTTAAACCCATCGCGTTTTGCACATATTCTTTGTGTATCAATAATAGTACTTCGCGGGCTCTAAAATTGTTGATTATCTGTAAACTTACGAATATTTGCCTGTTTTGTCGAAGCTCAGTGACGAATTGTTGATAAATCGTACCTTTTTTGCTTAATTTTTTTCGGTAATGGAAAAAAGGAGGTGGAAATCCACCCAAGCCACCAACCCCCCCACCCCCCTCCGCCCCTGTAATAAAACATTCCCTGATCCTATACGACATACAATCCCTTTCCAATACATTCATGTATTGCAACACCCGTTTGGCTTAGTTTTTTTTATTCTATTTAAGCCACACATAGAAATCAGAACAAAGTAACAACCATTTGAGGCTCGAATCACCAAAACGTTAAGAACAGAGGGCCTCGGCCAAAATGTACTGTTTCTTATTAATAAAAAGGCATGTGTGCACCGGGAACTTTCCCCTCAAGAGAAATATAGACCGGCCTTGTTGTTGTTTATGTATAGACAAAGGACTGTCGTTCAAACATTAGTTTCTGTGTCTGTTTGTGCAGTACGAGCTTATATAACCTTTTGGTTTGCTTTACCTCATGTTTTGTTAATATGTATCTAGGTTGTTTACATCCGAGCGTCGTTCTTGCTAGTAATATCTGCTCCTGCTCGCGAATAGTCGGACCGTAAGTAATTACTTTTCTCACGAAAATGTTCACCCTTTAACTTGAACAAGAAGCACTGAAGTAAAAGGTTCTTAAACGCACTCTTGAAGTCCTTATTGAATAGACCATATATTATGGGGTTGCTCATGGAGTTCCCATAATGCATCCATTTTGCCATGATCACAAGGAATGGTATCGGCGGACAACCACACACGTAATAACGCAGATTCAAGGCAAAAAACGGAGCCCAAGTAATCAGAAATGCTCCGATAACAATTGCCAAGGTTTTAGCGGCTTTTAGTTCTTTACTTAGGAAAAACTTTTTAGATTTTCCATTTATAGTCAGATCAATTTGTCTGGCTTGGTAACGTGCCTTTCGGAATATATTGTAGTACATCACAAGAATAATGATTGTTGGAACAGCAAAGTTGTTGATAAACAGCAGAAGTGTATATCCTTTCCACGACCAAAAGTTTTGGCTAAGTGATGACGAAACTATAGAATAAATCCAAATTCCAACAATTATAACAACAACCCGAAAATGGGTTACGTATGTGTGATACTTGAGAGGGTTGACAATGCAGAAATAGCGATCAATGCTTATGAATGTTAAATGCCATATTGACGCAATTCCACATAAAATATCGGTCCAGGTCCATATCCTTTGTGCAGTCTCGTTGACAATCCTTGATGCTATATAAGACACCCAAAAGGGCATAACGACCGTCGCCAACAAAATATCGGTTAGTGCTAAAGAGGCGACGAAAAAATTGGTCGTTGTACGAATACGCCGGATTCGTTTAAAAGCAAGAAGGACTAAAATATTTCCAAATAAAGTTAAAATCATTATGGCAATGCTAAGCGTTGAGGACACAGCAACCTCCATTACAGAAAATCCCTTATTTTGAAATTGAGATTCTTGAGCTGGAAGCACTGTTTTGTTGGTTGTGTTTCTTGCTTCCATAGTTAGCTGTTAAACAAATACTGAAATGTGAGTTTTGTTTTTGACGCAACCAGATGCACAGGCCAAATGTCTAGAATATCTCCGTTACAACTCTTGATCCTTTGCCTAGCTTTTCCATCTGAAATAAAAAATATATATTTCCGTTAGGGAGTTCTAGTGCAAATTATTTTATCGATGAATGAACATTGGGTAAATATCAAAGTATATTTGGGTGCACTACTGCGTTTGTTGTTCATGTAAGCCCCTGAGGCCTAACTTTAGGAACCGACCGTAATCTTTCTAAAACTAAATTAAAAGGGAGTGGGGGTGTACATTGTAATATTAGGGTAAACAACTCGCCTTTGTTTTTAGACCAAAAAAATTCGCAACGTTTACCTTTTCGTCTTGCTATTCTTACATATATCTCCGCTTCGGCAAAGGAACTTACCTTTCCTAGTTTGTTATCGGTCCCCCCTCTTATGATCATGAACGGCCGACATGCAATTGTCTAGTCAAGTGTTAATAGTCATAACTGAAGACAGATGTATGTTGTTCAAGGTAAAGTTTTTGACCTTTACCAAAGCACTTTCTCCATCTATAATTTCTCAAAACCATGCATGTAAAAGGAGCAGATTTCTAAATCTTGAATTTTCGTGCAGTACACTTTGCGATTTCGATGCGATAATAAACCAATATTAACATATTAGCAGATCAAGTTCTTGCGGCAGGTTTTGAAATTAGCACTGTCATCTGCAAACAAGTTGTGAACGCCCGCAGGCTTAAAATAATATCTTTGATAACAATTCAAACCTCTTTAGACAGCAAAACTGGAAACAACTCTATGTTCTCATTTTCAGAGCAGCCTGAACAAAAAATAACGTTAAGGGTCAAAATGAAGCTCATGAGATCGAAAGTTTAAGGGTTTAGTCTTGGCTGTCTGAACAATTACAGAGAAGCCGCAACCTACATCTGCAAAAATGCATTTCAAAAACCAAAAATAGGACTTTTTCTGGCAAGAATGGTTTGAGCCTAACGACTTTACGTAAAGGTAGATATGGATGATCAATATATACTTTAGATATTAAAACTTAATGAAGTTTTGTAACTCTTGACTTTCGAAATCTAGTCACTAGTCACCTGCACAAGGAGTAAAATCGTAAACTGTCTTTTCTTCAACCAATGGTCCGACTTCAACGAGGATAAATTATTTTTATCTTTTAAGGAGTAAGGCGCAAAAAAATATAACGATATCGCTCGAAATTAAGTTTAAGATCTGATTAAAACTGCAAGCAATACAGGCCATTCTAGAATGGACAGCTTTCACTGTCAATTTTTGGTGACCAAAATTAAAGCATTTGTTGTTATAATTTTTCATTTATTTCGAATATGGGAGCCTGCGGTTAACAGATATTGTGGTTTGATAAATTCCTGCATGTTGCCGCAGATGTTATCAATGATTAGGACTGCACGAACAAAAAAGGTCTAAATCTTCTTTTTTAAACTAATCGTCATACAAATGTTAGGGTTGTGAGATCTAGAGAAGTATAGAACTAAATATTTGCAATTAATGTATGCGTTTTACATAGAGCTAAATGAAAAGTTGGCTTCTCAGTAATTTTGCGATTTTTGTCAATCTGGATTTTGCGCACGACTGTTACATCTGGCAACTATTCAGACTTTTTAACCTCTTAAAAATTTATCTGTAAACCTGTATGTTATTAACTATTTATGCGTGTGTATGTCTGTGTACTTATTCCTAGGCCTGTAGATTGTAATGTAAGAAAAAGGAACTTATAAAGTAACAAAAGAATTTATTTATTGTAGAAAAAAGTAATTGGCTACTTTAAAGTTTGTATTATTACATCGTGAAAAAACAAGTTCTGAACTTATGTCTAACAAAAACCGCAGTCAAAGTGTCTTATTCAGAAAAAAATTTCTACTGAATCTTGTTTACTGCAGTCGATCGGGAGTTATCGGCTCGACATGCAGAACTATTCGAAACAGCAAAGGTATGACAACCATTATAAAAAACGCATACATGTACGGTAAAATGTCTTAAAAAATGATTTGCTTTAGTAATCACTGTGAAACAGGACTAAACGATAATTGAGTATACTGACCTAAGCTTAGACGCTTTTAAACTTTTTTTTTTAAAAAAAAGAAAAGTCATCCTGAGAAAGCTATGATGAAAGCCAAAACATGTGGACGACCAAAAGCAGATCGATATGGAGTTCTTTAAACTCGAGGACTACTTTCCTCGTGTAAGGTCAAGATATGACATTATATAGTCTTCACTATACTCTTGCATCGGGTAGTCGAAAATTAAACACTGAGGCTTGCCAACCCAATTATAGGGCTCCGAAGGCCTACGGTTTAACGTCCTTATCCGAGAAGACGCGAAGGTCTAACCGTTTGCACATGTTAGAGCAAAAGGAGCACCTTCTCCTCAGTTATTTTAAGGTTCAGTGTCGGACGGTCGCACATTGGCCTCCCGCGCGGCAGACTGGCGCCATACTAACTGCTCTAACCTGGTTTGAGTTGTTCTTTCATAAAACCTTGTAAGCAGCAAAAAGTAACATACTATCTTCTTTTGTTGTTGTTGTCTTTTTTTTTCGATGAGAATTAGACCCACTTGATACTAAAATGTTATAAAACATACAATTCTGAAAGTGAACAACCCAATAACACCGAAAGAAAGTAGATACAAGAAACTCAAAATCTGTGAAACAGATGCCATGTTTAAGTTTGGAATTTGAGCTTGCGTGTTTAACCGCTTTTTTCCTTTTTTTTTTGCTAGGTATATAGCACTCTTTGCCATTTACGAATCTATCTGGCCTTTTTTGACACTAACGAATTTACCAATACAACCGGGACTGAAAGGATGAAGGCTCTTGCTAACGACCATCAATATTAACGTAACTTACCTAGATGAGTGTTCTGTTCTAAAAAAATTGTCCTAATTTTTTTCCATTTCATCATTTTAAAGATATCAACATCGTAACCTTAAACGATGCCGCTCTATCAAGGCAAAATTTGTTGAAAATTAAAAGAAAATGCTAGATATCATTTTCAAAAGCAACAGTAAAATCAAGTGAACATTTTTGAAATTGTGTTATAGTAACTATTACAATTATATGTTTATAGCCACCAAGTTAAACTACTGCAAACAAGTCCTTCTTCAGGTAAAAATAACGCATGCAAACAACACAATATGTTGAGCAATTTTAGTGAGCTGATCTTCATTGCTTAATATTGTTTTAAACCGACTTATTTCCTGTTTTTAAGACCCGCATAATTTAAATAATCAAAAAAATTATATATTTAGTATACTGGCCCCCAGTCTTCCAACCGCGTAAACTTACCTGTATTCAATTCAGTCAGGAGCTTTTGACAAGTTCTTTCTAATCTACTTACAAAGCCTTCAAATGACTAGAATTATTGCATCTGTTCTTCGGTACATTATTGTGTTGTTGTTTTTTACATTGTTTATAAAAATCTTTAGCAACTCAGGAGGATAGGCGACATAAAACGAATCTGAGTTTTCTTAAATAGATTTCAAGTAAAAAGTTGAAGTTCCATATATGCATGAAACAAGGAAACTCGCAAGGTGTAATTTAGTGTGCTCGTTACTAAGGCCCTTAACTTCTCTTATCGCTCAGTTTTAATTTGTGAGAAATAAACTCAAACAGACTTACGTTGAGATGTCTGTGATCGATAAAAGCTCTTTTAGTGTTCGTACAAGCTGGTTACAGCAATAAACCCATTTTATCTTTCGTGGTAAAAACATCCCGAGCGCATTTGTTTGGAATAGAGCGTTTTCAAATTCGCTGTTATCTTCGGCAAGTTGAAACAAAATTATACCAGCAAATCGTGTTTTCAGATTTGATAGGTAAATACATTAGCGTTTAATCGCAAACACCTTAATGTAAACTGTTTAGGATGCTTCCGAGAACTTTCAAAGCCGTATTTTCCTTTGACGCAAAACCTATATGATATCTGACAAGCGCTTTTAATTTTAACGGAAAGCAACTATAAAAAACAAATATTCAAACGTTGTCAAAGTTTGTGGCCAGTTTTTTTGTCATGGTTTTAGTCAAATTTTCTTATTGAAACTCTTTAAGCTTCAAATGATTTTTTTTGCGATCTGTTCTTTGGATAGTGCATGGGGATTAAGTTTTAATTACTTACTTCGTGTTTTGTTGGAACGAAAACCATTCGCAAATAACGTCAAGGTTCAAGCCAGTGGGTAAGATCTCATGTACCTCGGAGGCTTGTACTTAATTGCAGCTGCTACTGTAAACTGCGTTAGTTTAAAAACTAGAACAGCGGAGACTTTGCCTGATGCTTATTTGATGTGTTTTGGGGACGATAATTAAAGGACACCTTGCTGCCTTACAAATACATCATTTTAGTAGAGTTATCATTTAATTATTATTATTTCTAAGGCCATTAGTTTTTCAAACCGCATTTCTTTAACACACATCGCTTAAAGTTTGAGAAAAAGTATTATTTTAAAACCTTTGTCAAATCAACTTAAGATAAAATTAAGAATCTACAGAACTCTTTTGTTAGAAATGCTTTGTTGCCTTATTGTGAACCATGCACTGGTAAGGTTCGCGTATATTCGATACGTAACTCTCCTGGCTTATGACGTCGACTCACAAATGCCCAAGTTACCAATCGTTGATAACTCTGTGAAGGTTTTCATCTGATCTCAACTGTACTATCCGCTCTGATATACTTAAATGTCAGTAACTGTTATATTATGTTAGATATTTCCAACAATCTCTAACTTTTACTTTGGAGAAAACCTAAAGGAGACAGCCTGAGCGAATGATATCCGGTGTACTCAAGCCAAACCAAGACACGTCATTTCAATATCCAAGGGCACTCAGTTAATCAGCATGTAAATTTGCGGCGCTAACGAAAAGCAGTCGTTTTAGTAAATCCCGCATGCAGGGAACATAACTCAATTTTCAAATTCGCAACCTTGGTACCTATAGGAATTAATGATAGCTCTTAGTTCGTCTAATAATAGTTACATACTTTTATACCTCTCATTTTTATCTTTACCCCTCCCCCCTCCTTTTTCCTTCCTGTTGTTGTTGTGACAAAGACTTAATGCTCGAAGCGTCGGCACTCTAATCCCTTATTAGTGACTGTTGGCGATAGAAATGGATACATAATTGTAAAAGTAGTTCATTGATTCGCTTCAAGTATTTCACCTGTTTTAATGAACGCTGTTCCTCTTTTTCCAAAACAGGCATTTTTTGTCCTCCGCGAAGCTTCCGTTTTCTTCAAAAAAAAAAGAAAAAACAAGGAGAAGTACATTCATTATCCTTTCCCACGGATAATCTTGAATGATAAAATTCAACTTGAAACTCCAATTGTCCTACTCAATTGCTATCATGGACATCTGGCATTGTCTTTATGTTTTGAACAATTCTTATAGGAAATTTAATGGTTTTTGTACCAGCCTCGACTTGAGCATGAAGGACGCTTTCGAGTCCCCTAATAAGACGAAGTTTCGATGAAACTCTTATCTATTGTAAAATACGAATGCAACACCCCTCATTATTTTGGGTCTGCGATCCCTTTCCATCTTCCCCCTTGTTCTTGAAGTATTCGACAAAAGCAATTGATCACAGTTCCCTCACAGTTTTGGATATTCTCGAAAACTAGTTCGTTGATGTTACTGCACTCCTAATGCATTTACGTCTGTAGATAAGATCTGTCTTAGCTGCTGTAATTACAGGATTTAATCCAGGCGATGCATGAGCCGTCTTGAATAATAGTGCACTTATCACCCCAACACCTCCTTTCTTCGCTTTAATTATTTTTGATGGATTTAATCATGCGTGAGCAGTTGCAATGAGAAACATATGTCATTTTTTCTGTCAACGACACCTAACAGACAATAAAGGTTGCAAGATATTGCTCTCCGGCGATTTCAACTGTTTAGCTAACAGTACACAAAACTGTACATAGCAGTTCAAGAATGAATTGCGTTCTATCAATTTGCTTGCTATTGGCTTCATTTCGCACTTACTCTTCGAATGCTAACGACTTTGAAACTTTATATTGGATGTATTTCCTATGGCTAACAATTGATTAATGTTGCTATGGATATTGTAATTCGATTATGAAAATATGAAATTTCCTGATAGCAATCTTGAGTGATAAATTATAACTTTAATTAATAAAATCAAACTAATCTTAAATTTTTACCATAAAAACATTTTTTCTCCACGAAAACTGTATAATAATATACAAGCGTCTAGCCAGTTGAAAGGAAGTTATAACTAAGTTGTGGTAGCAATTTTGAATTCTTTGAACCTAATTCAAAGATTATTTTGATCATGAGGACGAGGAAAAGTACCTCTAATGGTTTCCGCTGTTTTACGAGAAGATAACTGTACGAACCGGTACAGTCGTGTCAAACATTCAAGAAGTATGCATGATATATATCATATACAGTACAGAGGCAACGCTAGAAAAATAGTTTGTAGGACTCATCTGCGAACGTAATTCTCAGGGAAGCAAAATCGTCAATTTCTACTAGTTTATTGCTTATGAAAAGGGAGAGGGTTCAGCTAGGCTCTGCCTTAGCAAGGATACTCAAATTGGATGCATTCCTAAATCTGAGAGCTTTATGTTACTGAACAAAGAAAAGTTAATCATTATTCAAGGTTTATCCAACACTGAAACTGAATGGTAGTTACTTGGCTCAAACTTTATTCCCCAACATAACTGTAACCTCTTTATTTTCAATAGCTGTAAAATATTATGCTGAAACAAGGCATCCTTATTGACAGGCTCTCTGTCGAGCGCTTAATGTAACCATGTGCAAAGGTCCTGGGTTTGAAACCGATATAGCTCTAGTTTCTGATGAGGGGGACAATTGCTCAAAGTAATCAATTGACCATTCGCTGGTATAAATAAAATTAGTATTGTCAGCTTGATACAGCGGATGCTCCATCGCTGAACTAGTGCATTTTTATATAAAATTGTCCACTGCGTCGGTTATGATCAATTACTAAAACTGAGTTGATTGTTTTGAATCACTGCTGTGCTTTTCAAGCAATAGCCTTTTGTCGGCAATATGCACAACTAATGGCAATATACATCAGCATGAGCAATATGCACCAGTATAGGCAATATATGCAAATATATTGCCAAATATTCACCAGCATGGGCAACGTGCACCAATGTAGGCAATAGTTATCCAACAACATGTACAATATACACTAGTATCGGCAAAATGCACTAGTATGGACAATATGCATATGTATGGGTAATATATGCACGAATATATGCAACATGCACAAGTACCGGCAATATGCACCAGTATGGGCAACATACACCAGTATGCAACAGTTTTGGCAATATGCAACATTCACCGATAGGGGCATTATGCACCAGTATTTATGTTCAATGTTCATCACTATGGGCAACGTGCCCCTGCATGTACAATGAACACTAAATAGTATCGGTAATATGCACCTGTATAAGGCAATGTACATCGGTATGGCTACTATGCATCAGTATGGGCATATGCAACAGTAAGGGTAATATACATCGGTATATAGATAATTGCATTAATGTGGGCAATATGCCTCAGTGTATGGCCAATATGCACCAGAATGACAATGTGCACCCGTATGGGCAAAAACACCTTGATATGGGCGATTTGTACCAACATGGACTCGAAATGAATTAATACATCTTTATAACTAGTTTGAAAACGACGCAGCGTTTGTCCACAAACAACCAAACTGATGTAACGAAATTTCACCGCTCGACTTCAAGCGGGCTATTTCAAAATAATGCCAACTCAGTTGTGCAACAGTTGCCTGACGTCTTCTCTTGTTACTGCGCGTTTACAAATTATCCTTCCCACTTTGAGTTTGCCGTTGTGCAAATGGAAAATAAAAAAGTACATGTATCCATGCACTAAAATGAGATTATTAAGGCTTCCCGCCTCGACGCCCATGTTAGAAATTTTTTATGACAAAGTCTTTACTGACAGTTTCGCTTTGTTTACTAATCAAAGCAACACGAATATGCCCCCTACTTCGAAAGCTAAAAACACACGTGCGGAGCATTTGATTGTATTGCTAATAGGTCGGCCTTATGATAACCGTCTTGTTTTGACAGGTAACCAACCCGAGGATAATCTAACGATAACCAAGCTTAATTGTTTCATATATCAGCATAAAAAAAATCGAAAACGTTTTTAGAACTGACTTTGTTATGCATTTAAAAAGCTCTACTTAAGACATTACTATCTGATTTCACGTGCTACTGGTGCTGAAAAACGGCAACAAGAGAACAACAAGTACTTGACAACCATTATTAAACTATGACAAAGCCAAATAATTTCTTTGTGCATAACTGTGCTGAAACACACGCCGTTAGTTAAGAGAATAAAAATACAAGCTTCAGAACGCGAATAACAAAGAACACCTGTCAAAAACACTTTGCATAAAGTCAACTTCAAGATCATAAAGTCCAATTATACCGAAACCGAGAGACAGCTGAGCCGGCCGCACCTGAGTGGTTTAAATATTTTATTATATTTATATATTTTTGTAATTCCAAAAAGCGAAAACGCTAAATAATTACTGATTTTATCTCTCGTCATACATGTGCAAAGTACTGAGTTGTCACTAGCTTTTTCAAAACAATTATTTTCTTATATTCTTGTTTTGTGGCTGAATTTAGCCCTGAGTCTAATAAATACAATGCAGCCGAGTTTCACTTTTTCAATAACTAATTTCAATACCGCTCAAGTTGAATTTTCCATTGTTGCTGCCTTAATCAGTATTAGCATTTATTTAGACGATGACTTTATATTAATATTACTTTATCTTTAGCAATTTTGACTTCATATTTCAGGACTGCATAAGATAGTGTCGATTCCGTGTTAAAGAATTTCCCGTCCAGATTTTGGCTAAATCAAGGATGTATTTAAGTTTTGTCTTCCTTTAGCAACTAGAGAAAGTGACCATTTTAATCATGGAAGCATTCAATATCCCGACAAATTGCAAAGTAGACAATTTTTTAAAAATTGGCAGTTTTCTGCATTAAAAACAAACAAACAAATAAGTTGCTGATGTTGAAATGCAAAAGCAAACTTTGTGTCCTTGTGAAATTGTTTTCAAGGCCTTTGTAGAAACAGAACGTGTATTAAAAACACTGGCTATTGTTACAAGAAATGATTAATTCCTTCTCATTATGCCCAGCGTACGTTTGTAAAGAGGGCTAAATTCTCAACTATCGTTGGTTTGTAAGGAACAAACATGTCGTGGATTAAAGATTACTAGATCTTTTTTAATCAATTATCTTCCAAAATTCTAAGCTAGTTTGATAAGAGCATTTGGTCACTGCTATCTCTAAAAGGATAGGATCTTTTCATGAAGGAAAACTTTATAATAAAGCCGATCAATATAAACAAGCAAGAGTTGTTATATTCAGAGTGCTAATTTCTGCATGAAAACTTTTTGATTCACAAAGATTGCAAGTATCTGAAAACTGTTACTGTTCTGTCTGCGAGGACCAACTTTGGGTTTTACAAAACTCAACTTTTTTTTCTTTTATCGAAACCTCCAAGATTGTTATGGCACTACACTAGTTCGCAAGTTACCATGCACCCAACAAACAAACTGTTAATTTTGCACGATTGACCAATGTATGGTAGTTTGAGCTCGACGTAAAGTAACTTTAGTCTTAACTGAGAAACCAGGAACCTTTTATAAAGGAAAACACTAAATAGGAGCTCCAATGGCTAAAAGTCTATTCAAATAGAATCAAAATTATGAAAACGCGTCAATAACAAAAAAACTTTGACTTGATATTAATTCTAAACTAACTGTAAAGTACGAATATTTCGCTTAGTAGCCAAAGAGAGATGAACCTACCTGAATTTTAGAGGTCAAATGAAAATAGACATAATCTTGTGTTGTGAGAAATATACTCCATATTCACAACGTTTAATTTTGCTGCATGGTGCTTTTCTTTAAACATCAATGTCCCTTATAACAAGTTGAACCATATATTGGCTCTGCGGGATAGTCGAATTTTAATTTTTTTTGTTGGACGGCCCGTAACAATATAGGACACCTGCTACTGCCTTGAATTAAACATGAAACGTTTTTCCTATAATGTTTAGTGTGTTAGTTTTGTTTCAAGTACAGGGATCTTGTTGTCATCATTCATGAGTTACATACAGCTAGCGTGTTGGTTGCGTGGTGCAATACAAAGGAGATCCCCACTAGCGCCAAGGTTGCAATCTCAATTCAGACGCTGTTAAGTTATTCTCAGTTTGTCCTTTTAAAATCATGGTTAATATTCTGCAATTTACTTGAAAAGTCCAATCGTTTCTTGTATTCTAAATTAATACCTTGTGTAGGTGTAGGCTTTCTATAACCGCCGCGGGAGCAGTTGCCTAGAATTTCTCCCAGGCTTGGCTGCTCAAAGGGTGGTTAAGGCGGGACTTAACCTAGACTTTTGTTGGATAGTGAGGAAGTTGAAGAAGATATTTGAATAAGAAGAAATTTGAGTAAAACCGCCAAACCTTTCCTCCATACAAGGGACTAGTACAGTTTTGGTTTGAAAACGGTTTGGCGAATTTACATCAAATATTAACTTCAAAATTAATTTTTAAACTTCCCAAAAAGTCACCTAATTAAAAAATCTCTTTAAAATTACCAATAATTGTGAAAAAAAATAAAACTCAAAATTCATCGAAAAATTCTTAAAACATTCAAGCTGACTCTTCTTCATCACATCTGTGTTTTAAGCATAGGGATTTTGTAGATTCAAACCATGGACGGAGATATCGGAAGAAACATGAGGAAAAGTG
>JAOBRD020431321.1:0-18664 GCA_027575215.2 Hydrozoanthus sils | reverse complement strand
CACAAAACCCCCTACCCCACCCCCCGCCACTTTTTCAGAGCTCAATTTCTCAAAACATGATTTAGGGGTATTGGTTTTTATTGTATTATGGACTTCTCTCTCCACAAGGAAGGCGTCGGTGGAAGCCCTTATCAATATCTGTTTCATTGAACATGATATTTGCTCCTGAAATTCAGCCTTTTTGAAAAAAGGTGGTGAGTAGCGGCACATAATACCCCACCCCCCTAAATGGGGTTCCTAGGAAGTAACATTGTTTTGACCTTTTCCCTAATATTAACATTTACCGGCTATAACATAGTTCTAACTTTTAAAAAATATCAAAACAAAACATGGCAAACGTGAAATCGAAGACACCAAAGTGATGAAAAATGATCGCTCGTACAGGAACGTATAAAACACAGGTTATCGGCAAGTTGGCATGGCGGCATATAGTTTTATTCATGGACTCCTTTTTCGACTCATCAGTTCACGAGATATTGAACACCGTAACTGATCTGCTAAATAAATAACTTCTTGAAAGTTAAACACAATGTTAAGATGTTAGTTCAAACAATTATTTAGATATTTTTGTCGAATCGTGAACTGATTGTGATAAAGACTCGCCACCAAGTCCAACGGCAACACGAAACTCAATGTTTCTTTCCTACAAAATAAATTAGTGTACAATTTTAACGTCCTATTTTTTAAAAAAACAGACAGAGACTCTACTGTTTAATACATCTTAATGCCTTGGTTTAAAAGTTTGTGTTACACGTAGGCGAAACGACTCTAGAAGTAGGCGAACACTACCGTGGGCGAAACGACTCGTAGGTGAAACGACCGTCATAGGACAGGCAAGATTCGATAGCTAAAGAACTGTTGCAAGATCTGCTTCAGTTATCTTTCTTATCTCAATACTTTGATAGCTTACAACTACAGTGCAACCCCGATACAACGAACCGCGGTATAGCGAAGTCCCCATTACAACGAAGCATCATTTTGGGCCCGGCAAAAATACAATAAATTGTATCGCTAAAAACCCCGATATATCGAACCCCGTTATGACGAAAAACCCGGTATAACTAACCAAATTTTTGGGTTCCCGAGGCCAATTTTACCCCGATATAACGAAGTTCATAAAACAAGTACAGGTATTTTAACATACAACTCCGGATATTTCCAGTCTTGCTACTGTTTTGATTTTACTGGTTCAAGTTAATGCATGTTTTATCTCGTAATAAATCAAATAACAAATACCGTCAAGAACATGTCTCCATCCCGGGTTTCCTCGAAGAGTTTAGAAACCGTACGCGCGTGACGTCATCAAATAAGGTGGAGTAGGGGCCCACATCCGAAATACAATAAAGTACAAACGGAGACGAGACATCGAGGCTACCCAACCGGACCTGGAATATCTTTGGATTGAACTTCCCGGAAAGAACAAGCATAGTAAGCTGTTAGTGGGCGTCCTTTATCGTTCTGAAGCAATGCTTACATCATCTACGTGGTTGGATAAATTTGAAGACCTTATGAGTTACATTACTGCGCATATTGGGATGGACTCTTTCTTATTACTGGCGGCATGAATTTCGACCTGCTTGGTATTTCAGATGCTCCTACGAAGTGATACTGTTCCCTGCTAGACACCTTTAGTGTAAAACAGGGTTATTAATCAGCCGACTCGAATTACGAAAAACTCAAGGACCTGATCGATCACTTCATTGTCACTGACACCTCCAAATTAACCGTCACTGGAGTAATAACATGTGCAATTATCAGCGACCACAACAACTCCTTTACTTGTATGAACATTTGTGTCTCACGCTACCAACCTAGATACAAGAATTTTAAAAGAAACCTTAAGAATTTCGACGCGAAGGCTTTCTCAAATAACTTTTCTGCTCTTCCCCTATCACTGATTTCAACTTATGACAATCCTGTTGAATAATTGGACACTTTAATTACTCTTTTTAGTAACAACCTCGAAGATCATGCATCTCTAAGGCGGTGTCACGTGACAGGCCCACCATGCAGCCCCTTGGGGTAATTTTAGACATGAAGGTCACCGCCCAAACACAGAAATGGTTTCCATGGATCTCTCAGTTTTGTCGAGGTAGAAATAGAACTAAGGATACTATACGTTAAAGGCTCGCAAGGCTTTCATGGAGAAAACTTTACTGTCGCGTAAATCGAAGGAAGTTTGACATGTGATCCATCGTATCCTGAATCCTCCGCATTAACCTTTGCGCTCTGACCCTGACAAGATAAACTCTCACTTCGCGTCAACCGCGAAAAGGAGTGTTGATGCCAAAAGCACTACTAGTGGAGAACTTCGACAACTCATTGACAGTTTCTCGGACGAAGATAATGCTTTCCGTTTAAGACATTAAAGTTATACCTAGACGGGACTGGACCAGCTGCCAGCACAATTTGTAAAACTTGTAGCCGATCACCTGGCTGCTCCGTTATCGACAACAATCAACAATTGCATTACAAGATCGTTCTTTCCTCGAGCATGGAAAATAGCATGTATCAGTCCGATTCCCAAGGTAGAAATCCCTATAACAGAAGACCGTCTGCGGCCGGTCTCAATTTTGCCCGTTCTATCCAAAGTCTATGAAAAACTCGTCACTATTCAAATGGCACAATACTGTGAACGGGAAGGGCTTCTGAGAGACACTTTGTCAAGTTTTCGCAAAGGTTACTCAACGATATCTGTCCTTTTAGGAATACGAGACGACTAACTTAAAGCTATGAAAAGGAAAGAGATCACACTAATGGTGCTTGCCGACTTTTTGAAGGTTTTTAATACCGTCTATTTCAAGAATGTTATCAGCAAGATGTCCCGACTCGGTTTTTCGAGAAACTTCCTGAATATAGGATAACTAGCTATCTCTGTGAAAGACGACATTTTTCTTCCAGATTGACGATAGAAAATCTTCATCTGCCCACACCGAGTTCGGTGTTCTACAAGGTTCCATCTTAGGTCCTAGATGTTATTCAGTCTTTATGTTGCCGACTTACAAGACTGCTTTCAACCAACAGCAAAAAGTTATCAATACACCGATGACACTACCATATATACAAGTTGCACTGTCCCACAGAATCCAGTTGAAGTGAGCAACCTGAATAAAAGTCTGTCAAATCTCGGTATCTGGTCTAAAAACTCAAATCTTGCTCTCAACTCCAAAAAATTCTAAAGCGATGCTAATCTCTACCTCGCAACTGGCTCCATACCTCTCTTGAACGCCTTGACACTATAAAGCTACTCGGCGTTCACTTGGAATCTAACCTCAAATGGGACACTCGGATCTGTGCAACACTCAAATCTTGCTAAAATATTATTCTCTGAGAACTTTAAGGAAAATTAAAAAATTTAACTGATGTTAGATTGCGCAAAATTTTAGTGGAAACGTTAATCTTATCAAAGTGAAGTCATTGCGGCAAAGTGTTTTATCCTCTTCCGAATTCTTTGATTACTAGATTACAAAGACTCCAGTTTGCTATGGCAAGCTTTGTTGTAAGTAAGTATGTCAGCAAAATATCTACCATTATGGACTTGGCTGGCTGCCTATAAAAGAACACAGGGGTTTCTCCCTACTAAAAACAGTTTACAAATCTCTATGTAATGATAATTGGCCTTCCTACTTGCAACTAGAAATCAGTAAATATGTCAGGAATCTCCGAACTATTATAGCTCCAAAACTAGTAACTCCTCTTACTTCAAGTCGTCTAATTTTTCAACTACTCTTTTCAATGGCCTTCCTTCGGACAGTAGGAACTGTACTGACTTTAAGGTATTCTGTAAATCATGTAAATATATTCTTAAATCGCGCGTATCTATCCTATGCTAATTAAGACTTATTGAAAACGATTGTTTTATCCAATTACATAGGGACTTTATATAATTGTTTAATAATAATTTCATTACTGTATCTTAGGGATAATTAGTTATTTTACTATTGTTGTTAGTACTTACGATTTCAGATGAAAAGCCTCACTATGAAGGATTGTAGAATACACTGTAATAAACCATTATTATTATTATTGTTATTATTATTATTGTTGTTGTTATTATTATTATTATTATTATTATTATTATTATTATAAAGTAAGGATGGTCCAACAAATACGTGTCATCGCTAATTTTTGTCAGTTAACAAAACCCCGGTATACATGCATATAACGAAGTTTTTCGTGTCTTTCCGGCACTTTCGTTATATCGGGGTTCTGTTTATTACGAGCCCCCTTTATAGAAGTAATTGTCCGATGCCTTGGCTCTTCGTTATATCGGGGTTATAGACAACTCGTGTAGCCGCAGGCTGCGCCACAAACAAAATAAACTTAAGGTAATTCCCTAGTTTTGCATTGCGCATCTTTGCTGCGCATATTAGAAATTTTAAATTGTTTCCAGTGATTCTAGTAAATATTTACCTCTCGAAGACATATCAAAAAATGAATGCAAAAAAATAGTTTTCTTCATAATATATGGGGCTTTTTGTTTAACTCGTCCCAGTCTCCCCTTGGAAATGGGGAAAAACAGCACATGTTTTGCTGGTTTTCCTAGAGTTTCTCCTAAACAAGCGTGGATACCCCACAGTTTTTTTTCGTCAATCAATCAAATTTCAACAGGACTCTTTGAAGAGGAAAAATAGGGAAAATCTCAGTTTTGCAAATGCGGAAAAATATAAAAAATATAGACGAAAGTACACTCTTTCTTTAGGTACAGGAACCATAGCAACAACAAAAGCGTATGGAAATTCCCCCTTATCAAAAATGTCTTTGCTAAAAGTCACAAGAAAATTACTTACTCTGTCCAGAAGAACTCTTTACGTTACCTTCCTCTACTTCCGTTATGCTCCTCGATTATATCTCGGTTGGTAACATGAGGAAACTAAAAGAAAAATATCCCTGCAAGGGGTATTTGTGTCAATCATGTCTCAAAAGTTAACATGGGCACACTCCTTTTTTATTCCATTTTTGTAGTTTGCATAAATTATAATGATTGACGACAAATGGCGAAAGTTGGACAAAATTCTCAGTGAGGTTCTATTTCAATGGATTGACCTTAAGTTAAAGTCCCTATAAAGCTTAATTTTTTATTTTTTAGATTAAAACCGTTGTCATCTATGAACTCAAAATTCAAATAACCAAAGATATTTTTCACGTCTAAGTATGCTTTTTAATAAAAAAAAAGATTGGAATGTAAATGTTGACAGAGCAGGCCAGGGACTGGTAACCCGTGGCGTAGCAGCAGTGGGTTGTGTGGATGTTGTTTGAAAAAATTAATTTCTATCAGTAAAGATAAGAAAATTTTTGTTTCAAACATTTTCATGGAAATAATTCATTGACTAAAGTTGTAACAATGTGACTATAGTAGCCGGAATCCAATGTTTTGTGATAAAACAGATTGTCTCTGCCTCATGCCTCCTGCTACGTCATATGCCTCCTGCTACGTCAGCATTGCACGCTTCAAGCCTAAAAAATGTAACTGGAACAGCGAGAAAATGTTCTATTTTCGAAAATTACTATTTATAAAGGGTTCTACCTTTCATCTGGAAAATAAGAATATAAGGGACTTTGAGTCTTAACTGGCAAATATTTATAACTTAAACTATGAAGCCGTCTGCTGGTAAGCTTCGAAGCAATCGAAAGCGTTGCACAAATTAAAGCTTGGTGAATAAAGTTCTGTGTTCACTTACTTTTTTCTTTCGACACCGTATATACCGATTGGCGCAGTTTATTGGTGCGGCTGGCCTAGTTCTTTTTGGTGTATCCTTTAAATACAAACCTTCTTTAGTTCTCTCTTCACATCTTTCTCCTTTCTTTGTTTTTAAATCAACCTTTGGTTCTCCGTGCCAAGGCTTTTAAAATTGTAAAAAATGAAGTTTGCCTTCGAGGTTGTAACAAACTCCTCCCCGTCCGTTTTTTTCTTGGTTTAGGTTAAATTCCTGCGTGAGTGTTTGCAGGTATTCCATGGCACACAGCGGAGGGGTTGGCGCAGTGGTAAGATCTCTGCCTCCCAATCCTAAGATCCTCAGTTCGATCCCTGCCCTGGTGGAGGGTTGAATATTTGGGTGACCTTCTTTATCTCGTTTACTATCAAGACCGAATGTAACGGTAAGATCTCTTTCCTCGACACTCTGGTCTCCCGTAGAAATGAAGTCATCGTTGTTGATGTTTACAGAAAGCCCACACATACTGACAGGTATCTAGATTTTAATTCCCATCACGATAGTCATCATAAGGCCAGCACAGTATCAACTCTTCTGCATAGAGCTCTAAATCTACCCAATTCCTCTGATAGAAAAAAGTGGGAACTCAATTATGTACATACAGCTCTGGTGTCCAACGGTTATCCATCTAAGTTTGTTAAGAACATACAGGATAAAAAAACCCGATCTTCAACAACAATTGTATCTCCAGAGGAACTTGTTGGCTTGTTTTTCAAAATGGTTGAACCAACCGAGCCACGCAAGTCTTTCAATTCTCTTCCGTATATTAAAGGAGTGATTGAACCTTTGACACGCGTCCTTAAAAAACACGATCTCACAGTTGTAAAGTAAACAAACCGATTACCATTCTACAACAACAGTTCCCAGCTCCGAAATTCCGATCTTCGATGGAATCGCAGACCAACGTCGTGTATAAAATTCCTTGCGCAAATTGTTCGTGGTGTTATATTGTGGAAACCGGCAGAGCTTTTAATACTCGAAAAAAAGAACATTTGAGAAACATCAAAACTGCAGCAAAGAGCTCTAGAATTGCTAATCACACCTGGTCCTACAACCACACCATTCATTTTGAAAATGCGTCAATTATTAACAAAGACTACATACTCTTTTAGAACAAGAAAAAACATTAAAAGCATTGCATACCAGAGTGATACCTAACGCAGATAACAATTCTTGCCCGTTACCTGGGCAATACAACATTCTTTTTAACAAATATTCATAATTATTTACATTTTTTATTCATTTGCAACTTCAGGGTTTTTGTTCAAAAATTTTTTTCGTCGCTTTCTTATCATTCTTTACCCGTCGAAGACTGCAGTTCGGGCAGTCGAAAGCTCATATTTTTAAACGTTTTAGCCAGAGATCGTTTTTAAATTCATAACTATGTTTCAGCCTGGCCCCTCAGTATTTCTACAAAGATCTTAGTCTTAATCTGAACTTTTACCGCTGACCGCATTAGGTCACTTGACATTGACCGCTGACCACAGGCTCATAAGGAGCCGGCCATTTTGTTTTCATGCGGTAGAGACTTCTGCTCGCCTTAGCTCGTATAATTGTAAGTAATACTGTTCATGTTACTGTTTATACACATTATGCTGATTGTTTTGTTGTTGTATCGATGCAGGACCTCCGCATCATTGTGATTCATTAAACTCAGTTAACAATCGAGAAGTATATTTTATGATCGAGTCCTTTTGCGTGTTCAGATCTGGCCTAATATCTTTTATAAATTTACAGTATTTCATATATCAAGCGCTCAAATTTGTTGTTACATTCTCTTAGAGCTTTAAATAGTTGATCGAACTGAGGTACTTTTATGTCCGTATTCTGGCTGGTGGGATGTTTATTAACTTAGCGAAATGTTTCTGTTCGTAAATGCTTTTGTGTAAGTGCTTATCGCGAGTCGTAAACCCGACATAATTTGAGTCACACAAATTACATTGAAAATAGTACCTAACGCACTGTTTGTTATATGTTAATGTTTTCTTTCGATTTCAAATCCTGGCCAATCTTTTTGCTGGTTAACGCGGGTTGTGTTTAGCGCCAATTTTTGCTTGTAGAGATGCCATTCCTCTGTGCACTCTTTCTGCAGATTTTTTACTTTTGAACAGTAGTTTTACATAGAAAGCGGGATCAGTAACCTAATTTAGTTCACATAACCCTTGAGTTTTGCACCTATTGTTTGGTTTTATGATTGTTTACCTTTAAATATGAGAGTAATCTTCTAGATCTTACTTGACTTGATAATGATGCGTTATAGCGTCAAAACGTTGTCACTTTTAAATGTTTGATTTTGCATATTTAGCCTTTTTTTACTTTGTTTTACAACATTTTAGGGTTTCACTTTTGTTTGCTATGGCCTTCGAGAGAAACAGATAAAGCTGCTGTTCTTTTGGCGGGGTCCCAATGCACCCATAAAAATCACAAACTTGTGTAAATTTCTGCAAAAGTTGATGGATGTCTTTCCCTTCGGTTTCTATAAAGGTTGGGAGTTTTACCCCGTGTTGAGACCCCTGGGAGTTTTTACTCTCTATTGCCTTTTCTAAGGCTGCTAACTGTTGTTGGTCAGATTACTTCATTTCATACAGTTTATCAAAACGATTTGTTCAACAGCTTTATTGACATTTCGGTCTTGTCCGCCTTTGGCTATCTGATCTTTACTAAGCTCTAAATTGTATTTTCCTGGCTGATTCTTTTCTAGCTCTGCGTCAAATTCAATATCTGCATGAGGGCTCCGAGTCGGAGCAATTTAGAATAACTTCCTCTGATTTTGGACTTTTAGATTTTTTCGTGCCAATTGCCTTGATATGTTTAGAAAGAGATTTCCCTCTTTGCTATTTCTTCGGATCTTCAACTAGTGGGCAAAACCCCCCAAAATCATCACCGTCAGATGTATCAGCCAGTTTTTTTGTTTATCGAAGAAAAAGCGAGAATATTAAAGCTATATCTTATGACAGGATTACGGGTTAGTGTTAAACTTCTACTTAGTTAAAAGAATCCCGGAACGCGAACAGAAAAGCGCACCCCTCATAATGAATAAGCTTCTTTCTTCACAGAAACAAAATCGCAAAGTGAAATAAAATTGGAATGGACCTACCAAGAGAACACGGAATCTCACACCACTTGTAGGATGAAGATTTGCTCTGCCAGAGACATCACTTGGCTTTCTGGTACAAGGAACGCTACCGTTTTTTTATTCTGCTTGGTGATATGGTTTACATGTTCTTACTTCAAGATTTACGCTCTACTTTTGAACTAGCGTGCTTGTGACTGTATATTCAGTTCGTTCTGGAAATCTCTCTTAGTCATATGTCATAAGATAATACAAGGCTTAAGTTTTTTTCAGTCCTTTATAGGAAGTTATATTGGACCGATTTTCGGCCAACCATCAGCGCGCAGGATTTGGTTGTTGGCCCAAAAAAACCTGACTTGCAATGTAATTAACAATATTCATTATTGTTTATATATATAATATAAAAACAATCTACCTAGAATGAGAAAATTTGTTGAAACTTCCTGTTCTTTGTTTCTTGAATAAAGCAGAGTTGTTTAACCAATGCTAAACAGCCCCGCAAAAGAGACGAATGGAGTGCTTGTTTTATTCAGAATGAATATAGGTCACTGTAACATGTGGGACTAACCATGGCAAATTAAATGTCGATATAGGAAGCTGCATTTATAGATCTATCAAGGGTGAGAGTAATATGTTTTTGCTAAACAATTTACCAGTATGCACTTGTAGACCAAAAAATAATCTCCACAGAAACTAAACATTTTTTATCACAATTTATGGTTCATAAAACAAAGCGGGTTCGCGCGTGTACAATAAAAGATTGGCAAAGAAGAAAATCTATCCCAACGTTTAAGAACATAAATAACTTCTAAAATTAGGGGAGGGAAGGAGTTTGTGCAGTTCCTAAAAACAAAGGTGTACCGTACCAGACCATGCTAATTGTTGAAATCAGTTGAAAAGTCCGACTCGAGCGTTGCGTGTAATACTATGACAGACATAAAAGTAGACTCGAAATTTAATGCGAAAACATATGCAACACAAGTTATATAACCGCGTATTGTTCATGCAGTGCACCCCTATCATATAAACCTCAGAGACACTACTTACACTTATATTAATTAAAAATCGAAAAGCCATTTGTTAAATTGTATCTTTAATAGTCGGAGAATTCAATACGTGCTAAATTATAAAACAATAGCAAACAGTCAACAATTAAATAACTAATTTATCGACAACTAATTAGAATAAATTCACTTGCGAGCTGCCACGTTTCACGTTTTTCAAGTGTCGTAGTGTAGAGTAAATATTATCAACGATAACCTGAACAAACCATTTAGTCCATGGGCAAGAAGGGTTCCGCGGTATCACTTAGGGGGACAAATTCTGAGTGATACTACATGAAAGGCTGTTTAAAGGGGTTTAGAAATTCATGTGATAGCAATCGCAAAAGAGTTGCTGTACGGTATACTTTGCTATCCCTTTTTGGCAAAAAATTCACTTCTGCATGGAAACAGGGCTGTAATATTTTTGATTATTTTCAGAGTGTGTCATTTAAAATCTGTTTTTTAAGAACTGTATGATAAAGTAAAGTGTTTTTATTATTTAGTCGCAGTTTCAAACAAAACATTTCCCACAACATTGGAATCATGGAAATCATTACAATTTAAGTACTGCAGTCATTCGAAATTATGTGCCATTGCTCGACATAGCAAAAACAGTTGACAAAGGTGTTATCCCCCCAGAAGTTAAGTATCATCGCAAATGTTGAAGTCTTTTTACGATGAAGCGGGAATTTGGAAAAGATATCACGTGATAACTGTCAGGCAGAGAAACTGTTAACTCAGGAACGAAAACTGACTATGCGATAAGTGGCAGATGCAAGCAGAGTTTTCACCAAAGTTTGCATGTTTCGCGAGAGAGTAGCCAGCTACAAAAAGGGTTCGAGGAGCCGAGAGCCTCTTATTCAATGTTGTGACCTCAGAGCTGACTACTTCGTAAGAGCGTCTGCTATTCCTCAGGAAGACGTTATAATAACTGCAATTGTATTTCATGAATGAGTGGCCGCCGAGGCATGTTATCATAGATCATGTTACCGCAATTTTACTCGGCCAGATGAGCATCTTGACAGCTCTTTCGTGACCTATAGTAAGAAAAAATGTTGTGTTGTGAGTGTCAAAACAACGAGTTTGATGTCTTTTGCAGTTTTCCTAGATTGATTACGTTTTGTGTTTATAAAGAATTGTGAAATGCGGAGACCTAGAATCTAAAAATGTCCTTGGGTATTTGATGCTCGTCCACTCGCGGGTCATGGCCCAAGCACTTTAGTCTACATCGAGGGAATATCTAGATCTGCTCTTTCGAGAACCGCATTGTTTGTGATCTCATCCTTCCAGGAAGTTGATGAAATGCGGCCGAAGCATCTCATGTGAAGGATGTTTAAACACTTTAGTTTCCTGCTTAATATAAGTAGTCCAGGATTTACTGCCAGGTGCTGTACACAGCAAATTTTGAAATGGTGTCGAGTTTCTTTTTTACTCATGATCAATTGAAAGTTTTGCCTTGGTGGTTGAGCAGAGGTAGGTGACATGTCGTGTCGCTTGACAAATCACTTTTGTCTTCTCTAGACTGAAGTTGAAGCTGAAGTCATAAAGATGTGCGACGAAGGCAGCGGCATCATCGGCAAAAACGAATTTGTGTCGCAGTATTTTGCGCAATTTGGTCTTAGCCAAGGGGGACCAAGTGTGTGCCAAAGGTGTCCACCTTGGCTAATGGAGGAAAGGAGGCGCTATACTCCTTATTCTAGACTGGCTCCAAGTGAGATTTAGCCACTGTCAAACAGTTCTTATTCATGCAAATTCTAATGAGTTTTCGGAAATATGCAAGATCTGACATTTTGAAGAATCATACAAGAATTTGAGATTAACAAACTTATCGAAGACTCTGGCTGCAAGATTATTTAGCTGATTGCTCTCCAGTGTCCTATAGTAAGGAAAATATTTATTATGTGTTATGAGTAAAGTAATAGGGTTTTGTGTCTTTTTAGCAGTTTTCCTAAACTTTTAACGTAAGAATTGAGAAATACTGAAATTTAGAATTTTAACCCTATTCAGACTTTGCTCTTTTTGGAGTTCGTGTGACTGGGTGGGAGGGCTTTAGAGCACCCCCCCTCCCCCCCTATTTAAGAAATCTGTATCTATAAATGGTATTGTCATGAAACTCGGGGGTTAGACAGAACAGGAGTAGTTATTTAGAATAACGTTGTTCTTGTTCTGCTCTGATGTCATAATGACGCCAGACTTTATGAGAATCATCATTTTTACACTTTTTATTATTTTTGGCTTTTTAAAATGAATGATTTTAAGTTATTGATTTTAATTCATCTAAGTAATAAACAAAGATGCTTCAACAATAATAAAGTTAGCCGAATCAATGCCGTTTTTCTTTTTTAACAGTTTGAACATAACGAAGAGATTAGAAAATGTCAGTGGCCTAAAGTAAATGGTACTGAAATACATTTTAAAAATAATATTTTTTCCGGATTAAATATCAATTTTCTTCTAACAAAACACGTTATGAACACTGCAAAAATTGACCTCAATTCAACATCTTTGGAAAACAATTTGAGTGAAAAAATTGTGATAGTGATAGTTCTTGCCTTTTCCCATGACCGCCAACCTGCTTCTTTCCTTTTTTCTCTCTACTGTCCTTCTCCGGATCGTTTTGGGTCTTCTCTCCCAATGCTTGGGCAATGTTCCCACTTCGGTGCAACGTCATTATTTTGCAATTACCTATTTTCATGACTTGTTTAGAGTGGACTAATGGTCTCATCTGCTGAAGGGCTTCTGTATGATTGTCAAGGAGAAAGAGTTACAGTATAAGAGAGGTGCTGGAGATCGACTGGACCAACCTAGCACTGGCTCCGCAATCTGTTATGAAACTAGTGTGCTGTGGCAGCAACTTATAGCTGCTCTTGCCCCAAGAACAAGCTTGAGTAAACAGATGCATGTTAATTTGGGGAAGATTAAGTGTCGAATGTGACAAAGGTCGTTTCAGTGATGTTGAGCAAGCGATGAAGAAGTAAAAGCAACAAATTTCTTGATTTTGCAAATAATGCTTTGGTAACATTGAATGTCACAGACATTGCTTAATTTATTAGTTAGTAGTAGATCTTGATATATCAAGATTTATGATGATAAACTTTTTATTGCTTAATAGCTGTGGGATGCATTTCTCAATAAAGAGATGATCTTTGCTTGTTTTTTTTTACCAGATGTGGCCCAAATTCCAGGGGAATACCTAACCTTATTTTTCACTTCACGACCTTGATGATATTTTTTATATTGAATAAAATCAAGATGTTTCAAAGAAAAACCTCTTACTGTAGAATACGTGTATGCCGCATTTTCTCAAATTAAATATATAAATTTTATCTTTTTTAGAAAATCTACATTTTTTTTATAACTAAGCAAAACTTGGCTAACTCTGTTGTCATAGAAACCAAAAAGTAAAAGTCCGATAAAAAATCTGGAAATGGTTTTATACAGCAATTATATCTTGCAATTCTGAACCCATTTGGTCGGTGTTTGTTAGAATCATGGGCTGTTTTTCGAGGTATAATGGAATAAAATAGTAAGGTAATAATGAAGATAATTTAATCTAAGATGGCCTACTCTTCTAAAGGCAAAGTATCGTTGGATAAGCAATCGCGCAATGCATTGCTGAATAAACACAGAAGGATTTTTGGAAGAGAACATTTCATTAAAAAAATAATGGTGTAGTTTTTTCTAACAAAAAAGATCTTAATCAGGTACAAGGAAATGCAAGAAAATCTAAAATTTTAAAACATATTAATTTATCTTTAAAAGATAAATAAGTTATTAGAGAAACATTTTAAAGACTTTGATGCAACCTTCGGAGGTACTGGATCGAATAAGAACGCTTTTTGGGCATATTCAAGAAATCAATTCAAGTTAAATATGTGAAATTTATTACTATTTTCGAAAAACCACATATTTTTATAACCATGCAGAATTTGACTGGTCCATGTTGCCATGGAAACCAAAAAGTTATATCCGACACCAAATTTGGAAAGGTTATCATACAGCAACTCCATCTTGCAAATTTGAACCCATTTAGTTTATGTGTGTTAGAGTAATTGACCACTTTTCTTCTCACGAAGACTGTAGTGAGCAAATTCTGTCCATCCCACCCCCTCATGGAAACATCTCAATATCTCTCTATAGCACACATTAATTACAGGTTTGAAAACAGGTAGATTCCAAAAATGTGGGTTACAAGCTTTAATTTGATAAAAAATTCACTATGTCCGTGTGGGTTGCTACGAGACTTAACTTTTAGTATAGGCCCTTTGGCTCATGGACTAATCGAGACAACTATAAAAGGAGCTTTAGCCACACGAGTCAGCAAAACTCAGGGAAAATTAGAAACTTCAAAAACTTGTGACTTAGCTGTAAATTATGTTTTATATGTTTGGTAAATTTGTATCTTAAGGGGTTCTTTTGTAAATTTATAATGACAGGTTATAACTACAAAATCGTAAATTATCTGGGAAAGCGTTGACATTCAAGCTACACAAAACCAATTATTTGCAAGTAATTTTTTTTCCAAAAGGCTAAGTTGAAATATAGATTTTGTTTTATTTGACATTTGGTACCAAGATGAACAAAATTGGCGCCCAAAATAAAAAAATAACCGAGTAATTGCAAAGAAGGTTTGACAGCTCCAACCCTGACCCATATCTTAAGGTTTCAGAATGGGCTTAGGTACATTCTTAGTTTTTCTTTCGTAGCGTATGCAAAACATATAGTAAAGGTTTTTTGTTCGACGGATGAAAGTTTTTTCTCGTTCATGAGGTCTTGTCTACTTGTTTCACGTAGAACGCTATAGAGCTGAAAACAGTGAGAGGTGCTGCCAATCCACGTCTCAAGTCTAAAGAGTATGAAAATCTAAGCAATGATTAAAAACATTTTTGTGAACAATAATAGTAACATATCTAATACTGACAACTGGCATGAATCTCCCTAGGCTTAATCTCCTTAGGTCTAATACTAATAAGTGCCTAGCGTACCCCTCCCCCTTCCATGTCTCTACCCCCTAGAATCTATCTAAAATAAAAAAAGACCTTTGCCCCCCCTCCCTATAACCCTTAAATAGTGACAAGTGTGTAAGTAATGAACAACTCCATCTCTTTTGCCCCTTAGGGTGGTGTAACACTGACGAGTTTCGAGCATACACCTTTTCTATACACCTAGGTATTAACACTGAAAGAGCACTTAATCTTTTTCCATCATCTTTTATAAGATAAATTCAGTAAAATACCTCACTCTGATTGGCCGAGGACCATTTTCTAAGTCTGGATAGATATCATGAAATACGCCATCAGCTGTTATTATTTAAGAAAAGCTTTAGAAGATATTTTCCGTGTTTCTATACTCTTTTAGAAACACCTGGAAGTGTTTGGGAAGATTAATCTGCAAGGCAAACCTTCTTTTGTAAAAAAAAATTGTTATATTCTTTTTTTGTGTTTTTATTGTCCTTTTCAATATTTTCTGATACGTGACTGGTAATTTTAACCGTGCTACCGTTATCGTAATGTGCAGAAACAAATTCATAATTTTAATCCTATTACTGAGAACGATTATAAATGATGAAAACATCACGTGGACTCTTCTCTTTTAATAGCCTAGTTTAACACAAAACGATTGATAGGATGATTGTTTGCTCAAACAAATATGATGGAAATCGAATCTGCATGAACTAAAACTAAAAAAGAAATTATTCATATTAACAGTAACATTTTTTGGCTCTTTACATGCAAACCAACCATTCGGCTGGGAGTTTTATGGCATCTTAATTCTTATGAATTCTTAATTATGAATCACAAGCCTTTTGAAAATCATATGTTCAAAATGCCTTTCTAAATTCAACTACAAGTCAAGCCTTCATGTATGGTTATGTAGTTCAGTTGATCGATGCATCCTATTACAGTTTGTGTATTGAAATCAACCAATCATCACAAAGAAACTTCGTCGTTTCTCTGTTTTTTGTTTTCGCTGGTTGCTTCAAGCTCTTTCTCCGAACTAGGCCCAATCTCAACGAGGTCAAACTGATCCGCAACTCCTGTAGTCTGGACTTGATAGGAACTTTCCATTCGTTTCTTTTGGGCATCCAATGGCCTTGTATTCTCATGCATTGTATTCAAAATGTCTCCTTGGACACTGACAAGCATCTGACAGGCAGTCCAGCAGCATTCCCAGCTGAATTTCCGCTCTTCTTTTACTTGTTCGATGAAATCTTTAAACTCCACCAAATAACGAACTAGAAAAATAGTTATTGTTAGAAAATAATGTGAAACAAACAGTATGAATGGTTTTTGGTTCGGCAGCGAATTTTTATGAATCTTCTTTTTATGAATCTTCTTTCTTATCTCTCAAATGAATTGTGTATTTTTCTTCTTGAAGTTTATTTTTGCTTTACTCAACCGAAAGATTTAATTATCTTGGAAATTTTTCTATCAATAGTGTGTGGGCAAAAACCATAAGGGGAACTAAATCCCGAAGTCGACTTTCGTCAAACATAATCTCTAAAAGTGTGAAAACAATACTTAATTTTTTTAAAAAAATACGTTATACACTGATCTGTACCGGCGGCTCAGAAATAGAGGGTCAGCGGCGAAAAAGTGAGGTTATGACGTCAGATATGGGGTAAAATTGGCTCGAACTAAAACGATTCATCATTAAAGTGAGACATCGCAAGCAACTTAAATTTTCACTTTCACTCTTGCATGTGCAGGCAAGCTTATAGCGACAAACGTCACACGTTACTTTCTTTTACCGCTGACAAGTTGACAAGCGTCAAACCTAAATGACCCGAAACACACACATTCTAACCAGAATTTTTCAGAAAACCAGCGCAACACAAGAAAAAAAGGTCAATACGGTCTCCCCATGTACCTTCAAAAATTTTCATTAAAAATGTTGATTTTAGTGTTCAGTTCCCCTTTAAAAGACACTAGACCAAATGTAAATGGATCATAGAGTGTTGTCCTTCAGTGGCATATGTGTAAATACAACATATAAATTCGAGTGAGGCCTTCCCTCACTGAAATGAAGTCTATTTTTAACCTATTCTTTCTCTATTTTTCCTATCTATCTTTTTCCTATTGGCAAACTATTTTTTTTCTATTTTCAAAGTAATATTCGTTTTCTATTTTTTCTTAACGAAAAACCTATTTTTTTCCTACTATATTCCCTATTTTTTGAACAGGTCCAATACACATTGCTTCAGCTGAGAGTGTCAAATATAGTTACAATAGGTTTATAAAAGAGGGAAGAAACAGCTTACAAATACACATCAAATAGTCATAAAATAGGGGGAAAAAAGGTTACTTATGCATTATATATGCTACAGCTGTACACGAAATAGGGAAAAATAGGTTACCAATATGCATAAAATACTCATAAAAGATGGAAAAAATAGATTACCATTATGCATAAAATAGCCTACAGCTGTATGCAAAATAGGAAAAAAATAGGTTACCAGTATGCACAAAATAGTCATAAAATATGGAAAAATAGATTACCATTATGAATAAAATAGGCTACAGCTGTGTGCAAAATAGGGAAAAAATAGGTTACCAATATGTACAAAATACTCATTAAAGATGGAAAAAATAGATTACCATTAGGAATAAAATAGGCTACAGCTGTGTGCAAAATAGGGAAAAAATAGGTTACCAATATGCATAAAATAGTCATGAAATATGGAAAAAATAGGTTACCATTATGCATAAAATAGGCTACAACTGTATGCGAAATAGGGAAAAATAGGTTACCATTGTAAAATTGGTTACAGCCGTACATGAAATAGGAAAAAAAATAGGTTACCATTATGCATAAAACAGTTCAAAAGAGGGAAAAACAAGTTACAACCATAAGTTTAGCTACACATTCAATAGTCAAATATAGGATGCTTATATATGACAATTTAGGGTGCATATAAATTATGGCAAATATAGGATGTACATATATGATTCATATATATGTCCAACCATCTTAATCATTAGAAAGGTTGTTGCAAGAAACAATTAATCCTCCAAAAGTAGACAAAATAACTTTAACTTTTTTATTTGGTTTTCTCCAGTAATAAAAATGCAATATACAATTCAATAACCAGAATAAAAACTATCAAACAATTACCAAACTTCATGCAATTTTTCTTATCTCTTATTTCCAAAGCGACCAGGGCTCGAACTTGCCACCTATAGGTAGCCACAGCAACTAGCAAATGAATTCTGGCTACTAGATTCTTAGAAGTTGTAGCCAAGATTGTGCTTGGAACCTTACCTACTGATTAGCAAAGGTTACTGTTTCTAATGAAAAAAGAAATAAGCAATATTATGTGGGGATTGAATGAAGCTTGTCTGCTTTCTTTGTCAAACAAATCTACAGAAGAAATGCAATTATTCTTGTGCATACAACTGTACAGTTGCAGATCTGTTCAGAATGGATTACTTGGTTCAAACTTTGTATGGTTGCTAAAACTTGTGCTCTAGCTACAAAATTTTCGCCTCTCTTAGCCAGCATGCAACTTAGAAAAATGTTAACTTCAAGCCCTGATAACTTGTCATGATCAATATTAGTTCTGTTAATATTCAATATTTTTTTTAAAAAAGTAGCATCCATAAAACTTTTTGTAATAATAAACCTAAATGAAGCACTATTTTGAAAAGTAATCTCATCTTTGTGGCTAATTGTTACAATGACTGTCCTAATCATTAGTAAAAACTGTAACATATTATTATAAAAAAAAATTAGGCATAATATTTGTAAAATATATGACATCCAATAAAAACATTTACAGAGAAATCTTCATAAACTAAGCACATTTGGAAAAATAAAGTGGTTGCACTTGACTT
>JAOBRD020431320.1:0-18927 GCA_027575215.2 Hydrozoanthus sils | reverse complement strand
ACTCAGTCACTTCTTTAAAAGCCTTTGATTCCAGTTCTTAGAGCTGTGGCCATGCATCAACTGTACAATGGCAACTTTATCAACACCCAACCTCTCCTTACAAAACTTGTACAAAATGGGACATTTGGTAATGAATAAACAGCTTAAGAATTTTTTTGGCTATCATCCCTTTCACTTCAACACAGTTTATCATTGTTTTTAATTGTTTATTTCATTTATGAAATGAAGTAATACATTCGAGTGGTTTGGTTTGAGTATATAGAAAATTTGAAACCCAACTGCTTGATGTCATTCGTCCCCAGGTTCCTGTTGTCAGGGGGATAAAAAACCTTGAGAAAATTAGCTGTAAATATGGGACTATTTATTAGAGCTCCCTAAAAAACTTCCTGTTCGTGTTTTTTAAGTGGCAATCTTTCTTCACACAATGAAATTTACATCAATGCCTTGTTGAACACAAAAGTAAAAGTTGTGGTGCGCAAACACATCAATGAGAAACAATAACCTACCAAATTCTTTCTAGTCAGTTCTTTGAACATGCAAGAAAAATTTTACTGTTTCATTCATGAAATAGATTTTATAAAAAAAAACTAAACCCAGTCTCAGTTCTCATCTGATTCAATTCATGCAAAGTTATTTACAGTTTTTTCTCTTCTTACCAAACAATAGACAGATATAATTTTTCAGGTACTTGCATTTAAATTGACTCATTAGTATCAATATTGTCATTTACATATTTACATAATTATATATTCATTTAATCTTGACAATGGTGTCAGTAGGACGCCAAAACATTGCTTGTATATGATTCACTTATATTCTTGTTAAAAAATCTTTTAGCTGTCAAAAAATCAGTTTTGTATCAGAGGAACTTTAAAACTTATAAGAACATTTGCCAAACTGCTTACCATAAGTTAATACAAAACTTGATTTGCCATGACTATCAATGACGCTAACACAGGAGGATTTTGCTGAATTAACACCAAACTTATTTATTGCAGCTTCCAAGCTTGTTGCAAGATCTTCAGATATCTGATTTAGAAGGGGAAATTATTATAATTACATTACATAATAAATAAGTAAATACAAAATAATTTTATTCTATTCTACAAACAATGATACTGACATGGCAATGTAGCTATCATAATAGCAAACTTTGAAAATTATATGGCATTGCTCCAATGCTTACAATCAAAGTCGCTAAGCTGAGGCCAAGCTCTTAAAATATAGTAAGTGTATCAGAAGCAAGAACTTGTCCTCATTTTGAAGGCTTTATTTGTGGACAATGGAGCATTATTTGTAAAAGGGCTATTAATTTGTAATTTCAAAAATAACTCTGGTAGATTCTATTAGAAAAGATTCCATGAAATGAGACAATTTGCCATGAATGGAACAAAAGTTATAAGCTAATGAGTTGAAACTTGTACACTAAATGCACATAAACTCGCAATGAAAGGAGCAAAAACTTTTTTAATCTTTTCAAATAACTAATTGCAAAATACTCTTAAAGATCAAATGGTAGGCAATGGAGAGTCAGTGACACAGTGGCTGAGCAGGTACTGTGTCAGGCTGGTAATGGTCACAAGTTTGAGCCCCAGTAAAACCACGGTGTTGTGCCCTTGAGCAAGACACTTTACCTGACTCGTTCAAGTCAACTTGGCTGTATAAATGAGTACCAGCTTCTGTTTGTGGGAGAGGGAGGGAGGAGGGAGGAGGGAGGCAAGGGGCTAGTCTGGGATGGGTTTACATCCTGTCAGAGTGGATTCAAAACACTAGGAAACTGGAAATAAGTGCTGGCCTAATGGGCAATTTGATTTGAGAAAGGCATTAGCTTCTTAAGCAATAGTCCCAAGTTTTACATCTGAAGTTTTGTTAAAGCTTGGAGCAATCCACTAACCTTGAGCTGCTCTCCAACAACAGGTTTCAAAATTTGTCCCTCTGGTTTAGGGGCATTAGGGTCTGGCTTGGCTGCTGGAGAGGGAAAGACAAGATATATACACTCAGGTTTATGTCCCTCTGACCAATGAGGCTTTAAGCCATTTACAGGCTGTGTTTAAATCATAAGCAACATTGCTGTTTTTTTTTGCACCTCCAACTGGCCCCAACAAGTATTAATTTTTATTTATTTGCAATTGACACACAAAAGTTCCAATCTATTCTCTATTAATTAGCAAGTATACATAATCATTACAGATAATTAACTCTGAACATACCCGGTATTAAATAGTCATCACTATCAGTGTAGTACTGTTCTAATGGCTTCTTCTTTGGTCTCTGCAATAATGTTAAAACATGTAAAAATTATGTACTATTCAGGTAACAAAACTGGTCATGGATCAACATTTTTCAGACAAATGCAGCCATAGGAAACTTAAATCTTATTTTGCAATAATCATGTAGCTTCAAGATATATAAAATCTTAATACCCAAAGTGTAAGGTCTTTCCAGGATAATATTTTGCCCAAGGATCAATTATCCTGAAACTTTGCACCACTGATGTAAGTTCAGTGTGAAATCCAATGAAATCCATCTGGACTACATTTCCCATCATGCACTGACAGTCTATAGTTTTGGTCAGCGAATGGAGTGAATCAAGATGGCGGCTAATTTAGCAATATTCAAACTTCTGTAAAAAAATCTTGTTTATCGGATTCAATTTTTTTTGGAAAATGATATTTCTCAAATTGTTCCATAGAATTCTCACAAAAGTCAGCCAGATTCGCTTAGAGGTACTTTAATATAGGTCTTTGTACATCGTTTTCCTTGTTAACTAGTGCTGGAGGTGCACAAAACACGAAAGGTTTTGAAATACAAATTAAATCAACAAGTAGCCAGTCAAAACATTCTCACTAACACCCAAAACAAAGAACGTGCCCTCAATGGTTCAAAGCATCTTTGCACATTCTTTGTGTTTTCCATTTGAATTTTGTCGGCTTTCATACCAGTCAGCTATATCAACTATGTACAAAAATACTTTACCTTTAGTGTGTTTAGTAGCTGCTGAATTTTATTTGAAACTCGACTGATGCTTACTGCAATGAAAGAAGAAAAAACAATGAGCAAAAAAACAAATCTTAAAACTTACAACTGATAATTGCACTATCAAAAGAATGAAAAATAACCAACAAAGCACAAGCTCATGATTTATGGAAAGACCAACTTTGCATACATAAATACAGATGGTTAAGGTGTCAGAATGGTTTAGGTATGTTCTTAGTTTTTCTTTCGTAGCGCGCAAGGCATACTTTTTACCCCCATGAAAGTATACACTTTCTAAAACCTTAATAATTTCTCTGCTCAAAAATGTTTCTTTCCTTTTAAATGACAATGACATTAACTACAAGCTGAAACAATTAGCACCCAATGGCCAGCCAAATGGTACCAGGCTTTTGCTGATTAATGCTTCATTAGTTTTTAATCGCACTTCAAAGTTTATGCACCTTCTTAAAACAAAAAAAGTTCAGGAAAAAGCCCTTACTTCAAATCCAGGCAAAATATCGCAAAACACTGGTACCGTTTTATGTGCCAATTATCTTGCTATCTTTGTGCAAAATTTCAGCAAGCTGCGAACAATACTTTTTACTTGGAGCCTTTTAAAGTAGCAGGATTTTGCATTTTTCGAACTATGAGAAAAAGCAAGAAAAAGATTTTGCTTTTGACTTCGTCTGTGTAAACAAGACTAATTGGATATCTGAAGCAATTAGAAAGTTATCCAATCATAATGAGCAGCAGAAACATGAAGCCCTGTTGAATTTTATCACCTTGTCAACTTACTGCGAATGAAAAAAGCCAGAACTATTTTTTGTTTTCCTTGCTGGAGCGAACAAACATTCGACAATGGGCTCTAGAAAATCTTCCAAGTCGCGAAAGAGAAGAAAGAAAAAGGAGGAAGAAGAACAAGTGGACATTGGGTATTGAAAAGTCGCCACATTAATGTGATGGCTACTTGCGGGTGGGTAAAGGGTGAAAATGATTTGAAAATATCAGTGACCACCAAGCTTTCACAAAATAAAATTTGAACAGTTGTGCTTGGTGTTTTTCACGAAATGTAATTGCTAAATATTGCTACAGTTCGCTATAATTGTTATATTTGGCTTCTACTAGATACAACGGGGGCTGTTTCATTTCAGCATTGGAGATAAGTACAGCCAACAAAGCTAAAAGATTCAAGCCACCGGAAAGAATCTTTTCTCATGATTGCCTGGACCATGGGCTGTTTGTTGCTTGCTTGACATTAAAATATCTTAACTCCAATGAAGTATCAAGAAAAAAGCTCATAGAATCAGAACTTCAACCACGAAACTTTATATGTGAACTCTCCGAATCTCCAACGATAATGGTACGCTAGCTTCTTCAACAACTGGCAGTGTTTTATTTTATGACGTGTCACATGTCACACTTCAATCCGCAGCAAATGTGTGAAAGGAAATTGTCATCACCATATCAGCAGGCTTCAAGTACTCCGGAAACAAAAGTAAACATTGCAATTTCAAGGCAAAATTTATTATTCCCAATAACTTGAAAACCAAAGGTTATTTTTCGAACATATTTTCACAGTTACTTAGATAAATCTCTACAGAATCCATTTGGTCAATATAAAAAAAAATTGAAGTTTTGGTATCATAAAACCATTCTGATACCTTAATTGACTGTTACAAAAAAGGTGGCAGCTGTTCATTTGACCACAATGCATTGTGAACCCAGGGCACATCAATGCATCCTGGGACGCAACATTTTCGACTTGGATGCAAAAAATTACAACCGGCGTGTCCAAATGGTGGCAATGTAATTTTAGCGGAAAAAAATTAATTTCGTACTGACTATTTGTTTTACAAAACTCGCAAACAGTAAACAAGTTCAAATTATGAATGTCGAGAAGGTCAAATGTTTGCAAGGGTGCTAACTGCTAACAGCTGTACTCGATTCTTGAAGCCAAATGGAACAACTCCTTATCAAAAAGTTCTCCATAAATGCTGATAACTGTGCTTGAATAATTGTTGAACCAAAGTGGGATAAAACTCAATTTCTAAGTACTCCCAAAAGGCAGTAGCCACAAAAACATAGCGTGGGCTCAGTTTCTTGTTGAGTCCCTGTACACAATGATGTGGCCTAGATCTATCATTGTTCATGAATATTAAAGAGGACCCCCAAATCCATTTTCAACAACAAGGAGTCCAATGGACCCTCACTTTCCAGATCCTAGATCTATTACTGCGAACCTTACACCACTGAAAGAAACTCAGCTAGGAAGGTAACAGTTGGTAAAACTCTTCCTTGTACTAACAACACTGTGTGTGTCAAATTTGAGATTTACACTTCTCACTGTGCGCTTTTAAGGGTAATTTTAGGTTTTTAAATGCTAGGAGTTATGGGTAAATGTACAGGTTGCCATCTTTAGCGTAATTGTGGGTTTGTATATAAAAGCATAGCCTGTGATAACCTGATGACTGGCCATCGTCATCTGTCATTCTCAAAGATGGGGCGTGATTAACTCTAGTTTGCCCTCGCCGAATTCTGTCGTCATCTGACAATCTATGCGAGTTCTGTGGAGTAACATCGGGGTAAGGTGAAACATCAGAGTAACTATCATTGCTACTGAATCTTGGTTGGTCTTGAATCTCTGTGGGGGGAGGGGGGAAAGAAGAGTCTTCAGAAAATGTTCTTGTAACAGTCCCAGATGCTGGAGAGGATGGAGGAGTGTAGTCGGCCATAGGAAGGTTGCTTACTGAGTTCTTGGGTGTTCCTGATACTACAAAAAGAATAAGATAAGAACATTTAAAAATTTTTAAAAACCAGAGTACTGTATATTTATAATAAACAATATCTGGTGAGCTAAACACCCTTACTTGCAGTCATGGACTGAATTGCTAAGGACACAGCTCAGTGAAGTCAGACCAAAAGCATGTAAAGGCATACTTACTGCTGCTTTACGGCCTATGTATGACCTCGGAGCACAGCTCCACAGTGAGATAGAATTAGCCAGGTGTCATTTATGTTGGGGAAGTAAAACCAGAGTACACAGAGTACCCTTGGAGTCAGATCTATTGAGATAGACAAATCTCAGCCCACTTGCGGAACCCTGGACTTCACTCTGGGTTCACAGAGGTGGGAGGCAGGAGTGCTAACTGCTTAGCCATCCTGACATGCCCCAAAAAAGATATTGCTTTCCAAGTGCAAGAATGCAGAAGAGAGAGGTACAGTAAGTTTCTGTTTGTACTTATTTGTGACAGAATTTGCTTTACAAGACTTAAAGAGTCTTGCAGAACATCATTACCCCATCCAGCAAGAAACTTTTGAAAAGTGGTAACCTGATAGAATAAATCCACAGAAAACTGCTGAGAGGATGATGGCACCAAGAGAAGATTATGAAGATCACAACCATATACATTTCTTGATATTAAATTTGCATTCAACTATGTACAGCCAATTGGTTTGATTTGCGAGTTTGATCATGAAAAACTCAACTCTGCTAGTATACTAAATAAACTTTGCTTCAACAAAGAGCAAATGCTGGCTTTCCAAAGGTTAATTTGTAAATCTATTAATAACTGTCATTATTTTGCTGAACAAAACATCCCCTTCTCTTTAATAAGCCCTTTGCCTTTCATAAGCATCAAATCCTTACAAGTACTGAAAATGAATATGCCTTCGAAATGCTTAATAGACATTAATTTAAGACTGATTAATGATCAATAAATAATAAAATGAGGCAGCTGGTGGTCTGTTACCAACCTGGTGGAAGAACTTGAGGACCAAGCACTCTGGTTCCATTCTGGACAGGTTGACGCTTCTCCTTCAATGACTGTCTCTTAAATGGAGCAGGCAAGTTTCCACCCTCCTGTCCACTGGTCCTTTTTGCCAATGCAGCCTGGACAGCTTCTGCTCGCTTGGCTAAAACCAACCAACAAATTTGGGATAATAACATTTGTTTTTGTTCACCATATGTGATAGGTAATTATAAAATATAGATCTTTAATAACCTTGTTCAGTAAATCTTTCTGGGAAAATTCTGCCCAAAGGCTTTCACAAAGACTTGTGTGGTCTATGCAGTGAAAGACTTCAGAGAAAATATTCTCCCAAACAGATGGATTAAACATGATTATTAAGATTTTTATTGTATCATTATGTAGTTGCAGAAAATATCCAGATCCCTACCATGGAGGGAAATTCAAACAAGACCCCCCATCCCTTTGGACTTTCCATTTTCCACTAAGAAAACATTAACCCTCCACTCTGGATTTTCAATAAAAACATCAGCACCCTCTGGAAATTTTTCTTTTTTTCCTTTAAATGTATTTTAGAGTTAATCAAAGATTAAATTCAAAGCCCACATTTTGTTGCGCAGACATTCAGTTGTTCTATTAAATTACTGACGTGGTTCTAAAACCACAGATTGAAGTAATAGCGAAAAATTCAATAAGGCCAGACCAATTTAATTCCCGGGAGCATGGACCCGACCGACCCTATTTGATGTTCGAGCAGATATTTGTTATGCTGCTTGTTTGCATCCAAAAACTTATAAGTTGAAGAAATACATTTTTTAAATGCAGGACAGTTAGAAAAACATGGGTTCTCCAATTTAAGCATCAGAATAACTCATAAATATTGGTAAGTGACCTTTGCAGAGTCATTACGAATTCACAAGAAAATCAATCGTTTTCCTGACCATCTTGTAGTTAATTTTGTCTCAAAACCCGCATCCCCTTGGAATTTCCAGGGTCTTTGACCCCCCACCCCTATGGAATTTCTAATTCCCTCCATGGTGGGAGTCTGGATAATTTAATTAATTCTCTCGACACTGTTAGGTGTTTTGAGATCTGCTAAAAAAAAAAAACTCTGTGGTAAATTATTGACCTAATTTTCAGCAAGTGAGAATGCATGAAATTAGGTTAATGACCTAAAATTAAGACTACCAAACAATAACATGAAATACTAACCAGAAGACTGAAGCAAGCTTACTTCTATATTATCTAAAGAAAATATGGGTACAAAGCAATATCTGTATATGTGGTGGCTGCTTACTTGGCAAGCCAACTAACAAAGTGAAGACAACTAATTTTTTATTGTTCATCATGGGTTTTATGTAATATAAACTAAACTAATACTAAATTAATGCTAATGGGCAGAAGCAAGTTTATTTTTATATTATTCAAAAATGGATACAAAGCAAAATATAATTATAAGTACAGTTATGATACATGAGCTTTATATTGATATTCAACATTGGTTACCTATTTCATAACTAAACTCAAACTTGTGTTATTTTAATTGTATTACCAATCTTCTTAATATGTTAATAAACTAAAAATAAGTAAAACTACAGTCTGTAGACACAGTGGCAAGGTCCAAACCAATTTTCTTAATATATTAACTGTAAAGAATTAACATATTAATCACCATTCACTCTTCTCTACAACAAAGAACATACCTGCACTTGGAAGGACAGGACTGCCAGGAGAGACAACTGTTATCAAATACAGGACACATATTAACAGACAGCAACAAAGTGTCATACTGTAATTTCTCTATTAAGCCACCTTTCTCATATACCCCCCTTTTTTTTTGAAGCCAGAAATATATTAAATTCCCTCTTCCCCTACAGACGTCTTTCTTAGTTTAGGTGATTTTTTAAGTTAAGCAGTTCAGTGCTTCATGGGCAAAGATGTGAACTCTTGTTTATAAAGTATTAGTTGGTCTTATTACAAAATAGTTATGAAGGGAACTTTGTATGAAATGGTAAGTTCTCCTAATGGAACCTTATGAAGAGATAACTGGGATAATGTAGGGAGAGTTAAGAACTTCATCAAAAGTTGCTTAAATTGTTTTTTACACTAGACCCTTCAAATGTTGTCACCCATGTTCAAGAACTTGATGTGAACATATTTTGACGGCTATCATAATCTTTAAGTCTTTTCTATAAAATAAGATGGATGACTCAGCAGCTAAAGTATTTGCTATGATGAAGGTTTAATGCTCGAAATGTTGGTACCTTGACTTCTTTAATTACACACTCTATTTTGCACAGTTGCTAGTGAATAATTATGAAACTTGTCTCATTTTGTATTCAGTGTGTATGTGCAAATTGGTGATTAGTTTTGTGTCAAAGACAGGGGTAAGGGACTAAAAAACATATTAATAAGAAACATGGAAAACAAATGGTTGTTTATGAGCAGTGATGTAGAGATGCAATAATAGTATAATATTTACCTTTTATTTAAATAGATGAAGGCAAAATACAAGTTAAGGAGTTCAAAGAAAGTATTATACAAGTTTTCCAAAAAAAGGTACTCTAAGATTAGAGTAAAGCCCTTTTTGAGCCAGTTTGATAAAAAAAAACTTCCAATAAGGACCTTGCTATCCAGTAATTAATAATAAATCCCCAAAGGGGTGATGATGAGTAGTGGTGGATATATACCAAGATATGAAGCGACAAGGTATTTGTCTATTGCTAGGCACTAACCCTCAGTGTAGTTGCTTTGTAGTATTTACCAAAACATTGCCATTGGGATAAAAATGCTCTAGATAAATACTTTCATAGAAACAATGCAAACACTGCACTTTTAGCATGCAATGTTATTTTAACTATAGCCTCAAAATCAATAATTAATAGCCTTACATATAGCAAGTTACGGGAGCAAATCAGAGCTTGTGAAAATGGATATCAGCTGCTTTGGTTAATACTTATAAGAGCTATTTACTATACAAATTATGCAAAATGTTTTATATGGATTTCTGTTACTAAGAAACAAATACCTATTTTAATATTTCGTAAATGTATACATTGTGGTTTAAATTCATTTTTGGTTCAAATTTTTTCAAAACAGCTTATTTTTAACTAATACTTGTTCTTTTTTTTTCAAATAAGTATATTTTTCTCATATCAGTCTGAGACCAATGTAAACTCTTTCATGCTGGAACAGTTGCTTGGGTGGGCAATTGGAGATGAAGAAGGACTTTTTACAGATCCAAAAGTTGGCAATTCAAATTTTGATGAATATCAAATTCCAAGAAAAGAAAGGAAAAAAATGTGTGGAGTGGACCAGCTGATCTTGTGGGGGAGGTGGGGGGAGAGTGGTAGAATGATTTCTCTGCAAGTTTTCTTTTTCAGTCAAGCTTCAGAAAAAAACATTTCCATCTCTATAGGATTTTGGCATGCCAATGTTTTTTGTCTTGGGTAGCGCTGAAATTTTTTTTTACAAATCTCTCCCCCCACGAGATTAACTGGTTCATCCCTAAGATAGTAAGAATTGGGGGTATGAGTGGGGTGAGGAGTGGTTATAAATAAGGAAGGTATTTCTAAAATTTCTAAAACTTGTGAAACCCTCTTAATGGACAGGCCCCAAATATATTACACCTCCTGAAAATAAAAGCACTTTTCAGACAGCTGATAACAAACTGATATTCAAAAAACAAACAAGCTTGAAAAAAACAAACTAGTTTAAGGAAAAAACTGAACCAATAAAAAATGAAGCACAACATTCATCAACAATGATATATTTGTCTCAATTAGTAGTTAGGTAAACATATATCTGTTAGGTTTTAAACAAATACTAGCCAATCAGTTAAACACATACAACATTGACTAAAGCCAATATTATTTGCTTATTGGCATTGCAACAAGATTAGTTTAGGACACTACAAAATATGGATTTCACTTTGAACAAAAAGTCCATGGATCTTTTTAACTTATCTGTCTGTGAAGTTCATCTTCTCATTTGTAAAAAAAGTATCTCATGAGAGAGAAGAAAAGTAGAGTTGATATATTGAAATATTGAGTGAGTCCTTGTTAGAACAGAAAGACAATATCACAACATAAGTTCTAAGTGCTGAGTAAAAAGAACAGGGTTCACACTGAAAATGACTTTTCCATGACCAAATGCCATTTTCCATGACCAAGATATATTAAGAAACCAAATAATCCACTATGAAAAACAACCTTCTAACACTTAATCTAACTCTTAGCACCAATTACACCTTTTGAGTACTGAAAGACAGCGTGAGGATCTTGAATTTAGAGCAAAACACTTCAATTTGTTAATTTAAGACAAACCAATCACATGGTTTTAAATTTTAAGAGAACTTGTTTTCCCAATCAAAATCAAAACCAATATCAAATTGCATGACTTTCACATGACCTTGACAATTTTCCCCCAATTCCATGACTTTTCCAGGCCTGGAAAACGTGTTTTCAAAATCCATGACTCTTCAAGACTTTTCATGACCATGTGAACCCTGAAGAAACACCTACTATAGTATGGATAGACTAACCTCTCTGTACATAAGGAGCAAGTAACTTGGATTTCTTCTTTTCAAAACCTTTTGGAGTTATGTCCCCTTTAAAAAGAAAAAATAATGATCTATAAGTATTGTTACTGAAATTTCAAATATTTCATATATCTTGTATTTTGAGTATTGTGTTATTATTATATCATGTAAATTATGTATCAGTTTCTTTTACTATACTATCATTATAACTTTTGTTGGTATTACTATTAAAAATTACTCCTTTATTGTTTCTCTAGGTATCATGTACAGAACCGAGTTTCTTGTTTCCAACACTAATAATTATTCTTCGTTGTTATAATGAGGAATCTTACATCATAAGTGTCCTTTCCAACAGTGTATCTAATTGGCAGTTAACAGTAAACTTGTTTAGTTGTAAATGTTCTTTTTTGGCTTTGGTCATAGCTTGGAAGAATCTGCTTTACTTCTAGCTCGGTAGAATGGTTCAATGAATAAAAAATTTATTTATTTTTTACCACTTTCTAAGGCCTTATGTTGAGCTTTTTTCATGACATTTTTCAAAGAAATAACATCTAAAGTGTTTAAAATAAAAATCCCAAAAGAGCTCCTTGAATCCTAAAAACCAGCTAATGATCTTTTTTTGTATATATAACATATATATTCGAAACAAACAGAATTTTTTGAGGGGTTTCAAATGGAGATATGATTTTTTCCACAGAAAAACATTCTAAATTCTATTTTGGAAGAATAAGGACTCTTTTCCTTCAAGGCAGAACCAATCGCTGGAATAATTTAGCTCTTGTACAGACTCCAGCACCCCTGTTATGTTTTGGATCAGTGAGTTCTTATCAAGCAGTGTTTTGGTTAGTAATAATTGAGCATATTCAGAGAGGTGAAAACAAACTGATAACTCATTTACAGTGGCCACTTGCTTTCTTCAGACAGATTAAAATCACAACAAAGTTGGTTAGTGGGTCAATACAGCACTTTACAAGTCAGAACAATGGAATCGAGACTCATTGCATTAGTAAATGGTCAGACAAGTGCTCTGTGTGACCTTTTCCAAACAATTTGCCACTAAATGCCTAACTTCGTTTCGTCATCAAGCACAACAGCTTCAAAACTAACAAAAACAAAGCACTTTTGGATGAAAATTGAAATAACAGACCAGCCATTCTATAAATTTTCCGACAAATAATTGCAAAATCAAAGAGTGAAACTTGACAATATCATGTCTTTGTCAAACAGATGTTTATCGGACGATTTGGACTACCACTAATTACAACTTTATGTTTAATCTGGTCTAACAACAAAGATTTTAAAAACTTCTGCTGTCGTTCATAAGGGTCAAATCGAATGAGCCACTCAAAGACTGAAATGCTGATGATTTATGTCTTTGTTTCGCTTTTTATGTTTTTCAAAGCTCGAAGGTCAAATGTACGTCAATGAGTGCATGAACAAGACAATTATAAACAATTTCAAAATATTTTAAATTGTCAAGTGCATGCGTAGATTTTTTCAATAAATAATTCTTGAGTTTCGTCTCACTGAGGAATAGAAAGGTTACATCAAAACCGTGTCAGTATTTTTGCAAAACTTGAAATGCAAGTAAAGATAGGTTTAACGGAAAAGCAACGACGGTAATATCGCGAATGTTTACATGATTATAATTTTAAAATTTCATTCCAACACACAAGTCATAAAATGACGACACAGGATTGATTCTCTATTTTGGTATGTGCTTTCTCCTGCAGCGCTGTATCATGCTGTGCAATATAAAAACGATCTAAATGTCAGGTTGTGTATGTAAATTTCATGTAGTTGAAGAAGCGACCTGACAAAGTCACTTCGAAACGTCCCGATTAGAGAGTTCTCGGAGAGTCCCTTCGCAGAATTTGATTTTGAATAAATTTTAGATCTCGAATAAAAATCCAAATTTTGACTTGTTGCTATTCATAGACTACTAACCAAAGCCAAAAAATCTACCTGTGTCGACCACAAGCTGTCATTGTAAAACAGAGTAAAGCAAGCAATTGCGAGCTTTTCAAAGACAGTTCGAAACGAAGCCTGGTCAAATCTTCTTGGCTTGGGCACAACAGTCAAACTGCACTTTGACCGTCGAAACGTTAACTTATAAATTTTCCCTTGCCTTTAACAAGCAACATCTCATCACAAACATTTAGGTAGTTCTATCTTTCGAGAGAAACGTCTACGAGTAACAAATGATTTCCTGTGCGTTTGAAATAAAACTTCTCACTATAAGTAAAATGTAGACAAGACTTGTGACTCGAGAACAGAATTCGTGGTGTCAATGACTTACCTTCGGCAAGCTCAGTGTTTAGTTCTCGTAGCTTCTCTACAACGAATGGCGGCAAAGATGACTCAGGAGGATCTTCCATACTTAATGGTCGGGCATGCAGCAATGGTTCTGCAAAAATTTAAAGGAAATTTCCGGCATAAACTGGGCGAGGTATAAGACTGTTTATGTGTTCAAGACCTGCTCAGACTCCGGGTTTGATCACGTGACGTTTAGTCTTTCGATCTTTACCCAGGATGCTCCACGAAAGAGCGGAAAATCTTCAACTTCAACACACTCCAAAACATTTTTCAAAAAAACATGTTTCAATTCACGTTTTGTCTAATTCTCGTGAAATCTAGTAAATTTTATGTTTTCATGTTTTTTGCAAAAATTACCTTTTATGTCTTCGTCAAGTAAAACGCAGGTTGTATTAAGTGAAAAGTAATATTAATCTGTTCGGAAGAGATTGAAGTCTTAAAGCGAACTGAAGTAAAGAAGCGTACGTATATATATAAACCCTTTACGCCAATGTTTTATGATCAAGTTCAAATATTGGGAAATCAAATGTTTTCTCCAACTAGAAAATACCGGCTCAAATCGGCCGGAAGCATTTGCTAATCTTCAGTCCATCTCTTAACTGAATCAGTCTACAATCGCTTACTTCGTTTATTCATCCACGTTCGAAGCTGGTCTACCACCAACTTTGTTGAAATACAAATTAAACGGTTCTCATAATCCAAATATTTCAATTGAGGCATTAGTTAATCTATGTTTTCAGTCATGCACTCGAAGTCTTTAATGTAATTCAAATTCAAAAGCATTTACACGGCCTATGGTTTCTGTAATTGATGCACAAACAGGCGTTGGTAGTTCAGACATATCTATCAGAAAACAACGTTTACTTCTTTTTTGTAACGATACTACTTCATTTTTACGTACTGACAATTTAGAGTGTGCAATTTGTCGTTGGCAGTACCACCATTTCTGACTCCGAATGAATGTTGAATTTGAGAAATTTAGCCAGACGGCGTAATACGACATATTATACCAGCTTGTCGCAAAACCACGTGCCACGGATTATTATTAAGTTTTGTTTTGTCTCGCACCATTGAAAATGTTACTCGCACCAAATTACTGAAGACAAACCGCTTTTCACTAACAAAATACTTTTCGAGTTGGTAAACTGTTCTTATTTGAGCTGACTATGACACAAAATTCTGAAATATAAGTGCATGTTCAGTATTTTTTCTAAAAAATACTTAGACAGGTGTTTTCGCAAAAAGTAAAAGCTACATTGCATAATGTTAATGGCACCCGTTTTTTTAACTAACAGCCGTTATTCAAGCGTCGATGAATGTCGCTACAAGCCGATAAAGTCTAAACGAAAAGGCAAACTATTTAAAAAAATTAGAGCGAAAATTTCAGCCAATCAGTTAACCGATCGCTGAAGAATTCTTTTAATGTTGTATGTATCTTATAACTTACCAGAAAAACGCACCGAACGGGAAAAACCTAGTCGCTTCAAATCATCAATTCCCGTAGTTGATCGTCGCCAAAACGATGTATTTGACTGCTTGCCAGGGGTTGTGCCCCTCATGACGGCTTTTACGTCGATATTGTGCATGCTTCCGTGATAACTCATGGCTAGATCTTTATGAAGTAACTATTTAATTTTGTGAAGTGCACTGGCTGGCACGCCGAAAGCCATTGTATTTATATTTCCTACGTCAAAGTGTTAGCACTCAGACAAGTAAAAAACTGCAGGTTGAGCTAAACGGCGCCCGCGATTTGCATTGTTCCGTTTCAAAACAAGCACCCGAGTTCACTTGTCAACTACTTTTCCTCTATATTTTTGAAAAGAATTTCCAGGACGAAAAAAAAAGACCGGTCTTAAAAGAGCCTTGATTAAATCTAGAATTACAGTATTTAATGATGTTAAATGGTGTGTATATATTTAAAAAAGTGTATATGTGTTAATTGTTCTTGCTTCATAAACATCTCTCAAATTGTATTATTACTACAAATTTGTGTAAGTAATCGAAGGATATTTGGACCAAGCCCTCGGTTCGTACGTTAAGCTTTCGGTCCGTGCGTCAAACCTTTGTTCCGTATATGTCAAGCCTTCGGTCCGTGCGTCAAGCCTTCGGTTCCTACGTCAAGCTTTCGGTCTGTACGTCAAACCATCGGTCCGTACGTCAAGCCTTCGGTTCGTACGTCAAGCTTTCGGTCCGTGCATCAAGCCTTCGGTCCATACGTCAAGCCTTCGGATCGTACGTCAAGCTTTCGCTTTGTCAAACCTTTGTTCCGTATATGTCAAGCCTTTGTTCCGTATATGTCAAGCCTTCGACCTGTACGTCAAACTTTCCCAGTAAAGACCTCGCAGAGGTGACTATTGAGTAATTATTCAACTCAGTGTCCGTAAAAGCCAAGTATTTTCAACTCGCCAGGTGAACTGACCACTAAAACGTGCCGGTTAAGGAAGCTTGGTTGCCATCATTCACTCCGATAGCAAGGTCTGTCGTTTTACATGCATATACTTCTTCATGGCTGCCTGCTTCTCCCATCCCCAAAAGCCAAGAAACAGGGATTTCATGAACCAAGCTGTTTGTTGCGGTTGTTGGGCTGAAGAGTGTTGACATCCACCAAGCTCGCCGGCTTCGTACAATGACTCTCGACTAAATTTCCATTGTGAGCGGCCTTTTATTAATTGTTGGTGCAATTTCAACCTTTTTGTTCAGGGTTTTAACAAAACAGTTGAAAGCTTGTTCGAAAATTTTTTAAAAATACGGAATTGCGATTATGCAGTAAGTTCCTTTTTAGTAAATTGTGACGCCTCGCTTTTTTGCGGAGAAAACTTTGTTGAGTTCGCTCTTGGACATTTCTTCTATTTCTATTAAGAACTCGCCTTGCTGTTAAAATCACTCTACAAAACGAACTATTTTTCTATTTCTATGTATCTTGTAGTTGGTATTTTTTGTATTTTGATACATATGAAAATTGTAAACAGCTTCGTGTAGTTTTTCGTGTCGCCGCGCCGGCAACTCAGTTGTGAGACTTTGAATTTGTTTGTTTTTGAAAATGTTGTTCATAGACATATAAAGTCAAACAATTATTAAAATTTTCCTCGAAATATATTTTTCCAAATTCTGCATGTGGATTTTTTGTGTCATCGGGAACAGCTGCATCATTTAACTCTAATATTTCAGCTTCGCTAACATGTTTCGGAAATCGCGACGCCATATTGTTTTTCTCGACCGCTAATCAGTGAATATCCTGAATATTCTCTGTTTAAGTAACCAATCATAGCGCGCGAAAAACTATTCGCTGGTTTGGTATATGCTAATGGTGGATATTTACCGAGATGCAAAGCGGCGAGGTAAGTATCTATCGCTAGGTACCGACCCTACATAAGGGAGATTATTGTTTTAGTAAATACCTAGCAAGAAGAAAAATTTAAGATAAGAGTTTGTAAACGTCAAGCTTGAACCAAATTAGTTTATCCAAAATTTTAACGCGCAAGCAAGAAAAGCGCACGCTCACTATAATTGTAATACTTTTTCTTGGAATTTCGGGGTAAAACAATTTTCATCTTACCTGTGAATACAGACATCCCAAATTTCGTTGTCCTTTTTGTGTTTAAGAGAATGGCTGAATTGTTTACTTCGTGGATTTCTTTTTGCGAGACTGTCACGAAACAAGTCGCCATTTTGACAGCTTTCTCAAAACAGTAAATAGCCCTAGATATTTACTGTTTCAGGAACCAATCAGGGCGCACAAAAATAGCTATTTACTGATTCGATACGAACTAATATGTGTTATAAACTTAAGTTTTAAAAATTAATATTTTTTAAAATCTTTGCCGTCTAAAGTTTTGAAGATCAAGCGCATTCATACCTTAAATAGAGTCCTACTTCGATTGACTGCAAAGATAAAGTAAATGAATTGTTTTGGCTTCTTGAGTGTGAACGTTACTCACTCTTACTAATCTTCAGACTTTCGCGTGGATAAAACATGATAAAAAGATAAAATCTATAAAAAGTATTACGGTAGTTTAAAAATACATTTACGTTTCGCCTTCCCTTGAGGAAAAGGCTTCATCTCACTCATTGTCAATATCAGACTTGATGACATAGCTCCGCTCGACTTAAGTCGAGGCCAAGAGGAGCCATAAATACAAGCTGTTGAAACCTGTCTTGGGTTTTTGTCAACTTTTACTCAGAAAGTGAAGAAACAGCAATAAAGAAAACTATCGGGTTAAGTAAGTTGTTTAGGATATACAATACTTTGTTTGGCCTTAAAAGGGCTTGCGTACTAAACTAAGAGCTGACTCTAATCGTAACCCTGCCCCGCCCAACTTTTGCATGTGACGCAAGGAGATCACTGTGGACTTTTTACAGTATAAACCTACAGTTATCAGCCCCCTCCAATGTCGGAGGTAGCCACATTGAAAGAGTCGAGTATCCTCTTACAAACTTTTTGGTGTCATCATTACCAACAACCTATCATGGAACGAACACTGTGATTACATACACATCAAGGCCAATAAGAGACTTTTTGACCTCAGAGTTTTAAAAAAGAGTGGGTTGCGTCCAGCTGACCTGGTAGAAGTGTATTGTAGCATAATAATATCCGCACTCGAATACGCCTCCCCAGTGTGGGCGGGGCTTCCCGTATATCTTAGTGACCTGCTTGAATCTATCCAGAGAAAAGCACTAGAATAATATACCCGCACGTTCCCTATCACGAAGCACTCCAACTTGCCAACCTGGATTTACTTTCATCACGTAGAACAATTGCTTGCAAACATTTCGCTAAAAACTGTGTTAGGACTGGAACTCTTTCTGGCATTTTCAAACAGCCTTCCAAAAACCAGAACCAATATAACGACCCGGTCAGTCTCACATCCCGTTCGTCGGAAAAACGGATAGAATGAACAAATTTTTCACAGTTTAACCATCAGTTCTTATAAATCATGTATTAGTTTTGTTCTTGCCTTTTCTCTAGTTGTGTGTGAACACCCTGTAATTCAGTTTTAAGAAACTGCAATAGGGCCAATAAAACGATTGATTGATTGGTTGACTGATTGATTGACTTATTGATTGATTGATCAGATCGATCTCCTACCTCCTGCCACTTTCCCCAGACCCATGAGGACATCTATATATACTCAAGGGACTCTTGTCGAGTAAAGTTGGCCTTTACTTAAAGAAGCCCAGGGTGTTCAAACTGGATTTCTAAAAGTAAAAATCGACTCAACTAGCCCCACTGACGTTGGAAAGTGCGGGCAACTAGTCGCTTGACTCAACAAATTTGAGCAGAATTTGAATTTAGTAAGTAAAACGTAAATACTGGCTGACTTAAAGTTTAGTTACGGTAGGGGATGGGAG